>SPJY01006728.1:2642860-2653636 GCA_005191435.1 Raddia distichophylla | reverse complement strand
GGCCCCCAAAGTCATGGGCCCCCCAGATATGCAAGTATACTATGGGCTTTGGCCTTTGGCTCAGTCGTGAGTCTGCGGACCAGAGCCTATTTTGAAGTTAATTTTTTTTATTTTTGGTTGATATGACGATCTTGAAGAGTGTTGCAATAAATTTGGAGACACTTTCTCTCATGATGGTTCATCTGATGTTGAGGTACACGATCTTATTTCTGAATTAAAGATTTTGAAATTCACTTTGCCAAATGGCGTATTGTCTGCTATGATTACAATATTACATTTGTCATTTCATAAACTTTAAAATGTTCTATAGAAGTAATTTTTGTGCATTGAATATTAATTTCTTTAATGATGTGTGTTTAAAAGACTATATATATACATACATATATAGGTATCCTATACTACACCTAGGTGTAGATTAGCTTATTCTACACCTGAACCATCCCATCCAAAAATAGACCACCTGGTCTGTGGTCCACAGTATAAAACCAGCCCCAACCCCGTCCAGATCTGGATTCAGATCCAACCCCCCCGGGTGCGTGGCTGCGTGAGCAGGCGGTTCCGCCGCCGCCCGTCCGCCGGTGACCACGCCGCCGCCGGCCGCCTCCCGACGCCGACGCCGCGGCTGCCTCCTCGCCGCGGCCGCCCACCGCCTCCCGACGCCGACGCTGCCGTCTTCGACGCAGCCTCCGCCCCGACGCGCTCGCCGTCCTCCGCCCCGACGACCTCGCCGTCCTCCGCCCTGATGAGCCCGCTGTCCTCCGCCCCTTCACCTGAGCGCCGTCCTCCACGCCGATTCCTCCCATTTACCTGCACTGGCGGCTGCAGCAGAGTTCCAAGGCGACGGAGCTCGCCACAGATCCAAGGCAAAGGAGCTCGATGCTAATCCAAAGTGGCCTCCATCTAGCTCTGTTGGATCTTCTCTCTATCCCATTTGATTTCTCTCACTAGTTGGTGGATAGGAGCACTCTGATCTGGTTTCATGGTGGATATGCACGGGATGGATGTGAGGCAGGAACCACACTCTTGAACCCCGAGAGACCGCCTAGATGCGCTTTTTTTTTGTACTAGTGATTCTGTGATACGTGGGTTTTCTTCTTTGCACAAATCTGATCGGATGTCTCTTCTACAGGCTTCTTTCTAATTAGTACGACATGTTGCAACGAGTTGAACACCCAAGTAATATGTGCAGATCTAACGTCTGATTACATTGCTTCATGGCTTGTTTAATCCATGTGTTCTCTTTACTGGTATGTTCAGTTGGGTAGTTTTTTATATAATGAGAAGTAATCGTACTAAACATCGTTTAAGTACCATGCAGTAATCGGTTGAATCCCCAATTCTTAATGTTTTTAAACCTCTTGCAGGCAATGTAATTAATTGTAAATCAAAGTTATTCATGGGATGTTTAAGTACCATGCAGTAATCGGTTGAATCCCCAATTCTTAATGTTTTTAAACCTCTTGCAGGCAATGTAATTAATTGTAAATCAAAGTTATTCATGGGAACATCCCGTAGTAATAAAAAGTAATTCATACAAAACCCTAATTCTAGACATTGTTAGTAAAACACGGATTGAGTAATCAGGTTAATGTCGTTCCATCCGGACAAAACACGGACATACACAGCACAGACAAATTTTTGGAGATGAAAAATACTTGGTTCATTTCCATGTACCATTCGCAATGGGGGAGCTGTATGATATGCAGTTGGTCTGATTTGGATTAATGCGACAGCATGTAAAACCGCATGGCCCTAACAACTGATTGGTAGTTTACTGTTCTGTAAAATAGGCCAAGCAATGAGCTTAATCCTCTTTATCAAAAATTTAGCTAAACCATTTTGTGTTTGGACGTATGATACAGAATGCTCCACATTAATGCCCAGAGCCATGCAATAATTATTAAATGCTTTTGAGATAAACTCAGCATCATTATCCGAACAAATGTTCTTGATCTTTTTTCTTCAAGAAAGTTGGCCCTTAATTTGATTATTTGGGCAATTAATTTAGGCGAGCGCTAGGCGTCGGACGTCCGACGCCTGGCGCTCGGTCCGGACGAAGCTGAGGCGTTGGATCACCGCTACCACGCCAATCCAACGCTCCCGCGTCCCCTGCGTTCGCACGTTCCCAGCAAGCCAGTTGTTAGTCGTCCTTTGATTAAACTTCCGATTAAAATTCAACAGTGTTCAAAATGCGTGGAATAAATTTCATAATTCTTCTAAAATCGAGAGCAACCCATTTTAGATACTTTTTTAATTTTTTCATTTTTTAATTTTTTAATTTTTAAATTTTTCACTTTTTCAATTTTTTGACGTGAACTAGGAGAAGGCACTTATGAAACTTACATATATACTAGCGAAACTTGGCCGTGTGCTGATGAAACTTGGCCGTGTGCTGATGAAACCTGATGAAACCTGAATGAAACTTTAATGTAACCTGATGAAACTTGGATGAAACCTGTTGAAACTTGATGAAACTTGGATTGGCCTGATGAAACTTGATGAAACTTGCATTAAACCTGATGAAATTTGACAGTTCGGCGAGTTTTACGAATATGAAAATCCAAGTTTCAGTAGGCGAAACCCAAGTTTCAGTAGGCAAACCCCAAGTTTCGTCAGGTAAGTTTGAAGATTTATATGGCAACAAACATCTTGTTTTGTTCGTAAAAATACAAGGAACACGTTGGTGCGAGCGGTTTTTGGATTAGAGCACCCAGTCAAAAATTATAGTCGCCGAAAGAAGAATACAAAAAACAGAATCTGCTGACGTCAGCTTGCGTCATCGTTTTTTATTGCCCTGTGCATGCTGATTTTCCCGTGAGCTCGCATGCATGGGCCGGCCTTGGGCTAAAGGCCCACTGCCTTGCGCACGTCCGGACGGCCGGACTGCCGAACACAAGTGTTTCCGATTAATTTAGCAAAAGTCTGTTTTCTTGTAGACAACAAAGCTACATGAGACCGCCTTGTAGATGCATCAATGAGTACCATAAAATACCGAAATGGCCCTGATAAGGGTTGTATAGGTCCACATATATCACCCTGAATTCTTTCTAAAAAAATCAGTGGTTCGCTTTTCACTTCAAGGTATGATGGTCTTAAAATTAATTTCCCTTATGCGCAAGCAATGCACATAAAATCTTCATGTTTTGGGAAATCAAAACATTTGATGTATGGCCAACAGAACTTTGTACGGTTTTACGCATCATATCCAAACCTGGATGACCAAGACAGTCATGCCAAATCTTGAACTTGTCAAGATTTTTAAATATAGTTTTTAACGCAACATATGGTTCGGGTTTGATATGCGTGTAGTACAAACCAGATGAAAAAAAGGAAGCTTTTCAACCACATGTTTTTCACATCCATGAATTTTAGTTAAGAGCAGAGATTCTTTTCCATTCATAGTAGTAGTCTCCACATGGAAACCATTGGAACAAATATTTTTAAAACTTAATAGGGTACGTTTAGATTCAGGATACAAAAATGCATCCTCAATTATGATTTCAGTGCCCATAGGGAGAACAATTATGGCTCTTACAAAACCAATAATAAACGCATCGCTTCCGGCGATGGTCTTAATATTTCCTTTTCTTTTAGTAAGAGTTTGGAAATATTTTGTTTCCCTTAATATAGTATTAGTGGTACAGCTATCCACGAGACAAACTCTTTCTCCATCTGATCTTCGTATAATAGTCTAAAACAAATAATAGAGAAGATATTAATTCTAGGTTATAGACAATACATATAGTGTTTTACATAAATGGTAGATGCTCTATATGAGCAAAGTTCTTACAGGAACTTAAACTACTTATTACATAGTAGGTAGGCTGATACATAAATTTGGTAACGGGACACTAAATAGTGTCACCAAATAGATCGTGAGGCTGGAATTCCATGATCATATCGTTGATATCCATAATACCATTAGTATTAACAATACCATTCTTCTCATTAAGACTTGGAAGAAGATTTGGTATTACAACACTTGTAGTCACTTCAGGCGTTGTAGCAAAGTGGGCTTCAGACTTTCCTTCACGTGATCTTTTGCCTTTCCCATTGGATTTAAGATATAATTCAACCAAATGCTTAGGAGTACGACATTTGCGAGACCAATGTCCCTTGGTACCACACCTAAAGCAAATTTGATTGTTGCCTTGATCCTTTTTAGAAAAAGAATCCCTTTTACTCATTCCATTATTTTGACGTCCCTTGTTTTTCTTCCATTTCCCTTTTTTTTATAAATGGCCATTGCCTTTCCTCTGAGTATTTGCATGTGCTTCAAGCACATGCATTGAACTAGTCGGACGATTGTTATGATTTTTCATAAGCAACTCATCATATTTTTCTGTTTGGAGCAGAGTATAAATTAACTTAGAGTATTTTTCATAGTATGCTGACGATACTGCTGCTGGAGTATCAGCATAGAAGGATGGAAAGTACATAGGGTTTTGTCAATTTTTTCTGCATCAGTAATCTCTTTATTACAAAATTTTAATTTAGAGAATATTTTATGTAATGCAGAGTTATATGCAGCCACAGATTTGAAATCTTGAAACCATAAAAGGCTCCATTCCCTTTGTGCTTCAGATCAATGCTAGGAATCATAAATTTGTTGTAAGATGTAGCCCCTCCAACCATAGCAACAGAATGTTGTGACAGTGGCACATTAGTCCAATAATCGCTTACATTTATTCCAAGAAGGTAATGTCCATTTGGAGATAGTAGCAAAGGTATGAAGAAGCAAGTGTTAGATATAATCTTGACATCTACTAGAAGATTGTAGAAGGAGTAGCTAGTTGATAGCTATATGGAGATGCTGGAAGCATCTAGAAAATTCAGTGCTACTACTCGTTCATAGATGAAGTAGATACTAAATACTAGAAACATCTAACTATTACTAGGACTAAAATATTAATAGTTAGATGTAGAATGTTCTAGATATATGGGTTGAGCTAAGGTTAGTTACTTAGCTTATAAATAGAACATGTAGGAGCATTTGTAAGCCAAGCTTGAGGACTAGTTCAATGTATACTACAAGTGTAATATAGTGAGCCTCAATTGCTTCTTAAGTGAACATTACTGTGAGATCTTGTGAGAGCTTTGCTTGTTGTCGTGTGAGCTCTTTGGGCCAATAGCAAGCTCACAAGCACACTTTAAACCCGACATAGAATGCCGCTGTCGTAGATGCCCAAGCTCCCTGGCGGCCACTAATGGCAGCCTTCTTCTGTCCTCCTCCGGCAAACTGCCATTGCGCAGGAACCTTCCCCGGAGTAGCGCCTTTACAAAATCAACTTGAAATTGATCCAAAGGATGAAAGGGTGTGTGTGGTGGTGTTTGTGAAGATTGAAATGGGATAATCCCTACATACCTTCGAATCCTTCTAATCCAAAAGAGCGCACACACAACGGAGAAATCACTACCTTCGGCCAAAGCCCCACGCGCACCTCCTTGGCTCTTGTTGCCGGAGAAGACACCGGTCAATAGTTTAGTTTGGTTTGGTTGGACCAAAATTTCTTTTTTTTATATAAACTATTCGGTGTAATATTTTGTAAAGATCTGAAAATATTTTCTACATAATTTTTTAATCTTTTTGTACTATTATTTTATGGTTCCCAACTTTTACAACCAAATCGAACCGATCAAAACTGCGAACCAAAGAAGGGGCCAGCTCCCCCTTCTGCTGTGGCCGCGGCCGTCGGAGGCAGGTCCTGAGAACGACGACGGTGCACTCCCGCTCTCCTGCTCCTGCCTCCTCTGCGGCAGAGGCGGACATGCGGCCGTCCATGGCCTCTGCCTCCCCGACGACCTCCTCCAGACGCGCATCATCGGATCGTACGGGTCCATGTGGGTCCTCGCTGCCACCGATCTGCTTGTATCGGGGCACATGCTTGTCAACCTCTCCACCAATCGCAGGTTCGTCATGCCTGACTCCTTCGAGTTCTTCGCGCATCCATTGCCGCTTGGGATGGAGAGCACGCAGCCAAGTACGATCATGCCAGCCACCTTCTCGTCCTCGCCGCCCGACGCCGATGGGGGATGCTTCGCGGCGGCCCTCATCGCTGGGCCGAATCGTTCCGTGTACAACTGGTGTTACTCCATCTAGAGGGTGGGCGACCACGGGGTTCCGCCCGCGCGCTGGGAACTATGGACTGCATGGCGCATGGAGGACCTCATCTACTACAGGGGAGCATTCTATTTCATCATCTCCATCGGGAATCTGGTCATGATCGCCCCGGGCCAGCACGACGCCGTGCTTCGCTACAAGAAACATCCCTGCTGCCTCACTATGCCCATTCCACGACGCCATATGGGATGATGCAAGTACCTTGTGGAGTCGAGGGGTGATCTTCTGATGGTGACCCACCGCATGTATGGCCTTCCTCGTATGGGCTTCACTGTGTTCCGGTTCACGGAGATTGCACCACCAGGCAAGGGTTACGCGTGGGCGGAGATGGACGCCGCCGAGCTCCAGGATCGTCTGCTCTTCCTCGCCGGAGGGTGCTCCAGGGCGTTCGAGCTCGACGACTTCGTCCCCGCGGTACCTGGGCTCAGAGCCGGTGTGAACTTCGTGGACGACATCCGCTTCACCCACACGCCCTTCGCCATCAAAGACCGGAGTTTCCACTGCTCGGCCAACGGGGTGTGGTGCACCGCCCCGCCCCATGCCAAGTTCTTCTCCTCTGTTTCCCTCCACCTCTCACCAGGTCCCGGCATTCGCTCCCCACGTGGATCTTTGGGTGATACATGTGCACCAGAAAGCAATTTGTTGAACACTTCTTCCAGAAATTGATGTCTCCACGTTTACTATACCACCGCGTTTAAAGCACATGCTTGATAGTTCAGTATGTTCGTTGCCTTTTGTACAATCTATTTTGCCATCAGTGTCTTGTTTCTTACCATTTTCCAAGGTATTCTCAGAAGGATCATGATAAACTTCATCGACTGCTATTTTCTAAAACAATTGTTGTGGGTGCAGACAGTTTTATATAACTTGATATCGCTGTTTGAATCCTTTGACAGTTGGGAGTGAGCACTTCTTGAGAATGTTGAGTAGAACCATCCCTGCTAAATGCAGACCACATATACTAAGGTCAAACGAAAAAAATTCATGAATCAATAAAGAATATAAGGTTACCTGATCTGATCTGTCTAGACTCCCTTTGAGGATTTACTTCTCGCGAGATGAAGATAGGATAAATAGATGCCAAATCTGATGACTTGGATAGCTGCGTGTTCGTTACTGCGTGTTCGTTACGGTATGAATAATAGTCCATGAAACAAACGACGGGGTGACAGGCCTGGAAGAGATGGGGAAGGATGACTAGCAGTGTTAGTTGGGAAAAAGGAACGGGGAGGTGTGGAGACATGTGGGTCTAGCGGTTGATACCCTAACGGGGGAGAGTTGGAATGGGGAGAACGGACATGCTAGTGTTTGTGGTATGTAAGGAATAAATGGGTGTTGACTTGGAAATTTGGCACGGGGTGCATCGGCACACACGTTGTCACGAGGACGTGTCTTCTGACAGCATCAAATATTTAGAGTTCAAGAGTGCCGGTCAATTGACCTCAAATTGTCAAAGGAACATTACGAATTACCTAATCAGCTTATGAATCGATTAGACAAGCCGATAAACGACACAAATCTATGTGCTGCAATGATCGATGTAGAAATCTGTCGGCTACCAAATAAGCCGATAGAGCAAGGTAAAGATCTAAAATCTACTAAAAAGTAAGCTACTCAATAACTTCTAGATCAGTAATTGGTGGATAAGAGAAACAAACAAGGTGTGAGATCCAACATCTGCTTACCTGAGTCTCACCAGTGTTTCCAGCACCAGTCCTAAGATCAGTACACTAGTGCCTTCTGTTACATAGCCGGTCATTGCATACAAGCGGTATCTAAATAAATCTTAAAACTTTTATTACAAGTCTTGCCTCGTGGCAAGAATACAAGGGCGCATTGGCCATTAAGTTACATATTCCAATGAAACATCAAGAGTTGCAGAAAGAGCGGAACGTCAACGAACTCCAGGGCTATGCAACAAGTGCTAACGAATCAGGGATCACACCGGTCAAAAAGGAAAATCGAAGAGGGGTTTTTTATTTTATTTTATGCCTCCCACGGTATGAATAACTAGGTAGGCGGCAACACGTGGTTCTGTGTTAGAGAGGCAACGGCGCAGGGCTACTTGGTAGGCGATGTGCATGTAGGGTGGGCCAGCAAGACAATGACCACATGGCTTTGGGTTGTAGCGGCACACTACTAGGCAATAGGATCCATGGGAGATTGAGAGGTAGGTGTTGCAGTTCCATCTATAAGAGAGAAGAAGGGAAGGAAGTGAAAGGGACAAGGTATATGCGACTTTGTCATTATGCGTGTTAGCGCCTCTAAAAATAAAGAGGTGGTAGATTTTGGAGTTACATGTAAATATGACCGTTAGATTGAGCTTGACGAGTGACCCTGATTCAATGTACACAGAGGTACCCATGACTATAAAATAGCTCTTGATTTGTAGATTGTTCGAAAAAGAATTTCATAGGTTCCTCTCTCTATATTTTCTTTATATTTTAGCGTTCAAACTTTGCAATTCATGCATTTTTCATATGGTACAACATGGATAGACATGTCTATCCTGCATTATTAGAATTCGGCAAATGGATTAATGGAAGAAACCTTAATAGGATTGATTATTGAGGCTACTTATTTATGAACTTGTGATAAACATACATATGCTTCTTTAGGTGAAACTTAGTGGGTTTCCTTATGCCAGATGTCCTAATTAAAACGACGTGCCCACACTAGTGGCAGAATCATTGATATAATTACTGTATAGTTCATATGATCATGCCCATTTGCAGAGATGATACCATCGTCTCGTGGCATCCATAGGCAATTGCATCTCCTAATTATATTGCCTACCTAACAATCTTAAGCCCTAACTCTTCTATGATCAGTTGCTACTCTACATTATTGGCTTCTATGAGATCATTACACTAGCCATTTCTGCTTGAAAACAATTAAGGAATTAATTAAGCAAAAGCAACCAAGCTAAGTGAGAAGCCACGATTCCAAATGTGCTCTATATATACTTGCCAAATGATCAAAATACGAAAGCAGAGTCATGACACATGACCAACCTTGATCAGCACATATGAAAATTTCATACTATGCTCCAGTTGTGAACTTGTGATTCAACAAAGAAATTAATCAAGATGGTATTCAACGATGATCTGCTCGTTGAGACTCTTGCGAGGCTCCCTCTCAAGTCCCTGGCAAGATTCAAGTGCGTCTCCCGGTCATGGCGCGCCCTCATCTCCGGCGACTACCTGCGCCGCAGGCTCCCGTTGGTGACGGCTAGCTGGCTTGTTCATGCACGACTAGTTACATTCATGCCACTATAAAGTTTTTGCTTTAGAAAATTAAATGACACTAACAGAATTGATATTAGCAACCATGCCATTATAAAGTGAGACATATGTTATTCGACCAATTTTACACATACTTTAGAACCAAACACTACAGGAAACGCGCGAAATCTCGACGGCCAAAACTATTCTCGACGGCCAAATATAAGCCGTCGACACAGATGACCTAATCTCGACGGCCAAGGTCATGCTGTCGACACAGTGCACCTAATATCGACGGCCACACGAAAGCCGTCGAGATTAGGTAACTGAGGCCCGCGCGCACTTTCTTCCGGTTTTTCGCTAAGGCGGAAAGACTCTATCTCGACGGCTCACACTCAGCCGTCGTGAATAATTCATGGGCCGGCCCATCAGAATGAATCAATCTAGACGGCTAGAGTATGGCCGTCGAGAATAGAGTATGGCCGTCGAGAACAGGTGGGCTGGGCCATTGAATTTTTTCATTTTGTAAATATTTTTCGTAATTTGCAGATTTGCTTATTTAGCAATTTAAATAAAAAGATCTTAAATAAAAAAAATATTTGATGCAGTCCCAAATTTTGGGAAAAATGTATAATGGTACAACGTGTTTTTTTTTGCATACTAATTCTTAAAATAATTTTTATTTATAATTAATGTTAGGTATAATATATGTATATATGTTTAAAACTAATAAATTGTATTTAAATCTTTTTAAAAAGCAATATTTTATTACATTCCAAATGAAATGATCTATGTACAATGGTTTTCCGACGCAATGATGCATTATTCGAAAATTTTGATATCCCTGTGACCTATAATTCATAAAACTCTATAGAACGCTCATTGATACTCTGCTCGATATAACCCATTACATAAGCAACTCCGTTTGCAAATTTAATTTGAGCATACAAATTTTCTTGATAGTACATTATCATGTCATAAACAATATTAGCCATTAAGAAGCATCAAAGTTTTTTTAAATTTTTATAAAAAAAATTAACTAAGCTATGTTGACCATCGAAGGGGGGCACTGCACTAGCCGTCGAGATAGAACAGATTCTCGACGGCACATAAAAAAGCCGTCGAGAAAGAGCATAATTGACGACGGTAGTCAACGAAAGCCGTCGAAATATACATTTCTCGACGGCCACACATAACAAGCCGTCGAGATATAGGCAAGAAAGAGCCGACAGACACATATCTGTCTCGACGGCTTTTGGCCGTCGATATTGACGGAACAAACGGGCCACGTCACCCTTTGATCTATCTCGACGGTTTCTAGCCGTCGATATAGATTTCGACCTGTGACAATGTGACACGTGGATGCGTTGGTGATGACCGCAAGAGCTATCTCAACGGCTGGTAGCCGTCGAGAATGTGGCGACCCAACGG
>SPJY01006728.1:2586525-2642480 GCA_005191435.1 Raddia distichophylla | reverse complement strand
TACCATATATTACATATGAGATCATATTTAATCTTGTAGACAATGTTATAGCTAGTCTATTGAAGAGATTGTCTATATGCTAGCTATAAATGATATGCCAACTTCTTATATATAGTGATTAGCTATATCATTAGAGATGCTCTAAACATCTAACTTTGGGCCTGTTTGATAGCTTGTTTTAGTTTAGTTTTTGTTGGGATTGCAACTTTTGTTATTTTTATATACACCATTCACTTTATTTTTTGAAAACAATTTTTTTATAACTTTGTAGGGTTTTTCTCAAAGATCTCAAAAACATTTTTTTAATAATTTACTTAGCCTTTTCATACCACTTTCAATGGTGGTCAAATTTTTCCAACAAAAACTAAACTAAAACTAAACAAGCTATCAAAGAGGGACATTATTGGCCTGAGATCGTTACACTAGCCATTTTTGCTCGAAAACAAATTAAGTAATTAATTAAGCAAAAGCAACCAAGCTAAGTGAGAAGCCACGATTCCAAATGATCAAAATACGAAAGCAGAGTCATGACAAATGACCAACCTTGATCAGCGCATGCATATGAAAATTTCATACTATGCTCCAGTTGTGAACTTGTGATTGAGCAAAGAAATTAATCAAGATGGTGTTCAACGATGATCTGCTCGTTGAGATTCTTGCGAGGCTCCCTCTCAAGTCCTGGCAAGATTCAAGTGCGTCTCCCGGTCATGGCGCGCCCTCATCTCCGGCGACTACCTGCGCCGCAGGCTCCCGTCGGTGACGGCTGGCTTGTTCATACACGGCGGCGGCGGCGGCATGAACAAGCCAAGGTACGCGACCGTATGCTCCGGCGGCCTCGAGTACGGCGACATGAGCTTCTTCCCGTTTGAGGCCACCGCGGAGCTCGTCGACGCCTGCAATGGGCTGCTCCTCTACCTGTCGCTCGCCGCCTCGCCGGCCCTGCGCCGCCGACGTTCTACGCCGCCTCGCCGGCGGCGAGGTGGTGGACCGCGCTCCCTAGCCCCCGGGGGGCGCCGCGGCTCGCCGTGCTGGCGTTCGACCCTTCCAGCTCCCCTCACTACTACGTCGTCGGCTTCGTCGCGTGGCGGGAGCGCGGCGCCGCCGTCGAGGTCTTCTCGTCGGAGGCCGGCGCGTGGACTGAGCGCGAGGCGCGGTTCGGCGTCGACGCCTCGTCGGTGTCATCCACCGTGCACTACCACGGCGGCGTCCTCCACCTGCTAGCCTACCCGGACCGCGTCGTCTGCATGGACTTCGCCGCGGCGGCGGCTCCGTGCAGGCTCGTGCATCTGCCTGAGGACGTCGACGCCGGCGCGCGCCTCGACCACCGGCGGGGCCAGCTCCACTACGCCAAGAGCGACGGCCAGCGGCTCAAGATCTGGGCGCTCGACGGCGACTCGGGCTCCCGGCAATGGAGCCTGACGCATGCGGTGAGCGTCAGCGAGATGCTCGGCAATGGCGGGCGCGGCGCCGGTGACGAGGTCAGGTTCTTGGCACTGCACCCGGAGGTGGTGGACGCGGTGTACCTCTGGTCGCCGGGGAAGCTCGTGTGCTGCGACGTGAGGAATAAGGACACGCCGAGCGCGTGGGAGCTTCGAGCTGAGAAGGAAAGGGAGGATGCCGCCCATGTCTTGACGTTCTGGCTGATGCCTTTCTCCTCCTCCTGCCTGCTCAACTGCTTGGGTACGTGGAGAGCGACCATGTCTGGCTTCACGAGTGATATTTCAATGAAATTACTTTTTTTTTTCGTTTTGGCCATTGTACATTTCAGTTTATGTTCGTTTATGCTTGGTTCTATCGATCAAACTAGAGATGGATTTTCTACCGCTATATATATGCGGCGATCCGAGACATGCTCATTACCATTGGATCTTATTCTTAGATCCATATAAATTGTTGCACTATCTCTCTCACGGACTTTTGTAAAATTGATCCCCTAGTTTTTTATATCTTGCATCAAGTCTTTTTCATCTCTCTCCTCTGTTTAGTGGCTGGGCTTAGCACTTCACCCATGGTGAGAGTGGCCTAGATCATTGTGCCCTTAAGTCGCCATAACTAACGAGCCTCAACCAAAACTTGGCACGACCAGTGGTGGGAATTGGACCGTGCTATGTCGGTCTGGCCTGGGCCCGTCGTGCCTTGTGCCGGTGCAAAAAGGGCCGGCACGGCCCGGTCAGCACTTCGTGCCGTGTCGGCCAGCACAGAGTGCCAAAATCTAGTGCCAGCACGGTCCAAAAGCACGTCGCGCCGGCTTCGGGCCGGGCCGGCCCGAGCATGGCACTAGTGACAAAACAGCAGGCAAGATGTTTTTTAGAAATTCGTGCTTTGTTCAAATAAAAAAGTTGTCTACATACAAAAAGATGTGTCTCGAAGTTATATACAACTTTCGTGTTCAACCAAAATTCATCCAAATAATAGAAGACCACGAAAATGGCGAATTACAGAGGATGGTGTCGTCGGCCCTAAAGCAGGAGGCGAAGTAAATAATTTTTATAAATTATATGTTGCTCAAATTTAAAAGTTATCTACATGAAAAAGATACGTCTCAAATTTTTCTACAACTTTCGTGTTGAATATAAATTCATCCGAACAATGAAAGAACATGAAAAACGAAAACTACTGACTCGTACCTCATTTCGGGCTGGGACAGCCCAAGCACAGTCGTGCCTGGTTTTCAGGCCCTGCACGACACACCATTCAGGCTGTGCCGACTGGCCCATTTTTTCCCCGTGCCATCCCGTGCTTCAGGCCACCTTTTCAGGCCGTGCCCGGGTCAGTCCGGCCCAAACTCCTAGCACTAGGCACGGCAACTTAACAAGGTGTAATGGTGGGGCCTACAAGATTGGGAATCATCCATGGGAAGGGTTGTGATGTTGGGCCCAACCACCCAGGATGGGCAAAGAGAGGGAATGGTAGAGAGATACTCAAAGCGGAAGTTACGGAATGAGAAGGTCTTTTTCTCTCTTTTTTTTAGAAATGCATGGAAGAATGGAGGGCAAACACAAATCTTGATGCAATATTCAATGGATATGAACGAGTCATGAACCACAACGAAATGCAAATTGCATTTGTATCAAGTGGTAAACTCAGTTTTCACGCTTCAATGTACCACACATAGAGGGAAACACCGGTCTTAATGACACCAGATTTTATCGTGTGCATTTTGTAATATACTCCATACATGATCATTTTATGTGTTAATATGTAAGATAGATTGCTTGAAGACATTCGTATTTCTCCCACATAAGCCCTGCTCCTTCCGAGGCCTGCCACGTCATGCGACACATTCACCTTAATTAGCCTTGTTGTATTTATAGTAGCAGGGTCAGCGCGCCCATGGCGCACTGCTGCATGCCCTCTTATACCTTAGAAAATAATCAGGGGCGGACCCACCAGTGGGTCAGGGGGGCTCTAGCCCCTCTACGCGGTCTATGACAGTAGAGCCCCCCCTTAGCCCCCCCTATAATTTTTAGTGTAAAATATAAAGAGAGCAGGGGCTAGACTGTACATTTGGGCCTTGAGCCACTTAGGCCCAGCCGGCCAGGCGGCCAGCCCAGCGCTCCCATCCGCAGATCCGCCTCCCTCCAACTCCAATCTCCACTCCCCACAGCCCACGCAGGCCACAGCACTGCTCAGCGCAACCCTAGCCATCTGCCATCTAGCTGAGGCGGCGTCGCGGCGAGGCCCGAGCGAGCGAGCGGCGGCTGGTGGGCGGGGCCGCGTGGGAGCGTCGCCGCGCGTGGGCGAGGCCAGCAGCGGGCGGTGGGCTAGTCAGCGCGTGGGCGTGGCCGCGTGGGCCGGTGGGCGGCTGGGCGCGTGCGCCGTGGCCGCACTTGCGTGGCCCTGTGATTTGAGTCCGAGGCACCGTCGGGCTGTTTGGATTGATTCCACAGTTTGCCACAGCTAACATGAGGCAAGTATGGCAAGCCACACTTTTGTGGCCAAAAAATTCAAGGCCACACTCGTGGCAAAGTTAGCAAAAAAAAATTGAGTCTATGACATGTGGACCATATGGCTAAGAAAAGTGTGGCAAGCCACAACTGTGTCACCAACCAAACACCAACTATAAAAACTGTGGCATGTCTAAGGTTAGCTTATGCAAGCTTAGGCACAAACCAAACAGCCCAATAAATTACAGGTAATGAGGTAATTAGGTAAACCGTGAATCTGTGATTTGCTATAGAAGATTAGAAGTATAGATTATATTTTGCATGCTGCGTGAATGATGCATTGATGCAATACCAGTATTAGTATACCACAACAATACGGCCATACGGAATTTTACTAGTAGCTAATTAACTAATAACTATCACTGTTACCGTGTTACACTATAGTTTCATTAAATTTCTGTTTTGCTTCGAATCACTCATACAGTCATACTCATTTATCACTAATCACTATTTGTTTATACCATCATCAAATTTGGACAGATAACATGTCGAAAAGGACATTATTCACGTATTATTCGAACTCAAGCAATGCTAATACTGCTACTGCTAGTACCCCAACCCCAGCCCCAGCCGGTAGTCCTCATGTTGATGAGGGCACAAGTCAATCGAAGAGGCCTAGAGTGGAGTTTAGTCAGTCAGATTTAATTGGTGACCCAGGTAGTCGTAAACCAATTGAAGAGTATCCATTTGAAATTAGAGATCAAGTAAAGAGGGCATATGCTTTAAATGGTCCAACTCAACCTGTTAATTATGCATTTTGTCGACGGTTGGGATATTGGTCCCAAGTCAACTAAGGTTCTTGAGAAAGGGAGATAGAAGACCTGCCGAGCAATGCGAACAGCAATCAACGAGCAACAGGGAGACACAGGGTTTTTATCCTGGTTCAGGCCTCTCCGGGGAGATAATAGCCCTACGTCCAGCGCTTCTTTATGTGACAAAGGATTACAAGTAGGAACTCGACGAGACGAGCAGGTCTCAGCGAGATTATGGTGTACATGAAGTAGTATGCGATCTTGGCTGATCTGGTAGACGTCTAAGTCGTCAGGTGGTCTCTTCGTGCCCTCTACACGCCGTAGGGGCTCGGTTTATATAGTGTTGAACAACCGACCTACCGGGGAATAATCGGACCGGGCTAACTACGAGTTCGTAACGAACTCATATACATGCCAAATACATCCCGAGGTAGATAAGGTATACTCAAATTCTTGGGGATCACGACTTCTGCTCCAATCCGGGAAACCACGTCCGGGTCTTCACGTAGCCGTGTAGAACTCTTACTCGAGTTGGACTCGAACAGGAAGCTTAGGCCGCCATGCATTGTGCCAGCCAGGAAGCTGTTCGGCAGGATGCACATGGGCCTGATAGAGCCCTCTAGGGAACCAGGCCCTAGGAGGCTGTTCGATTAGGCCGTCAGGGAGTGGGCCATGGCAATGGGCCGTGATTTTATTCCCGACACATTTCCTCGTAAATGGCAAAGTGGTCAATGGAGATCGTTTCAAAAAACTTGGTTTAATGAGTTTGATTGGCTGGAGTATAATGTGTCAAAGGATGCAGTTTATTGCTTGTATTGTTATATTTTCTTTATGTCGGGAAAAACAAAAAAATTTGGGGCTGCTGTCTTTGCAAAGGAAGGTTTTACAAATTGGAAGAAAGCTATGAAAATCTTTGTTCGTCATAGTAATTGCATGACTCATAAAAATGCAAGGCTAAAGTGTGAAGACTTTTTGAACCAAAGAACAAGTGTCCCAAAAAATTAGAGAAACTAGTAAGGAGGAAGAGATTCGATACAAGATTCGTTTGACAGCTTCTTTAGATGTTACAAGATTTATCATTGATCAAGGTCTTGCTTTTCGTAGACATGATGAGTCTTCCACTTCTCTCAACAAGGGTACTTTTAGAGAGATGATTAATTGGTATAAAGAAAAGAAAAAGAAGATTAAGAATGCATATGATAAAGGCTCTAAAAATTGTCAAATGTTATCTCCTCGGATTCAGAAGGATCTTACAAAAGCTTGTGCAGAAGAAGTCATGGCAGTGATTATGGATGAGATTGGAGATGTGTCCCGAGATGTATCAATAAAAGAGCAAATAGCCGTGATTTTGAGGTTAGTAGTTCACTAGTTTGATTATGTAATATTCATTTTTATTTACAACTAGTTTGATTATGTAATTTTAATTGTGTTATGCAGGTTTGTGAATGATGAAGGAAGGGTCATGGAGAGGTTTTTTGGACTTACGCATGTTGAAAGAACTATGGCAGCAACACTAAAAGAAGCTTTGGTTAGTATGCTTACTAGTCATAAGTTAACCATATCTAGACTCCGTGGACAAGGTTATGATGGAGCTTTCAATATGAGAGGTGAATTTAACGGAGTGCAAAAATTGATTAGGAACGAAAATCCTTATGCTTTTTATGTGCATTGCTTTGCCCATCAATTACAATCGTACTGAAAAAAGGATCGCCTGCACGAAACGCAAAACGCAAGCGTCTGCATTCTAGTCGGTCCCATATTATTTTCATATCTAAATATCTTCACATCAAAATTAAGGAAGTTTAATCCCAAAAGAAAAACAAATCGAGTGAACGATGTCACCAGAAGAAAAAAAAAAGGAAACAAAGACCAAGCTACAGATTTGTATTAGACATGTTAAGCAACATGTCTTTGCATTACACGTGTTATATATCTCAGGGCATATGGTAGGTAATAGCAATGACCTGTGACCATTGAACGAATATATCTGGCTTAACCGACAGCAATTTAGCACGTGAAACAAGAGTTTAAATAAACTTTGTTAGTAATAGATACGAATCAAACATATATATGTTGAAATAAACATGACTTAAAAATTGTAGTTGAATACAGGAGGCTATCCAATTAAGATGATGCAGCTGAAAGGATAGATTAGGGGATATTCATGATGTATAGAGTGATAAATTATTAAGATGACTTTTTCGTTAGTTTGTTTGCTAAACATGCTCTTGGAGGTACACATGCATCATGCATGCAATTGCAAACATATATTAAGGCACGCATGAACAGATGACAGCATGCGTTTTGTTAAAAAATTGGATGATAGCATTGATTTCAGCCACCAATATTCTACATAAGCAGCAGCTAGAGCTTAACCATACCATGCATATATGTAACACATTACTCTGTCAAATATAAATAAACATGTAATCCGAAAACCAAATTCAATCAGAAAAATTACCCTTTTTGGAAGAAAAAAATACTTGCAACGGCTGATAGGTATGGCACAAAATTCACGATCTCAACAAATAGGCAATGGAACAGTCTTGGCCTAAATACATGATTGGCACTACATTGTAACAACGAAATGGGCATATCTAACCTAGCGAACAATTGTTTTTTTAAAAGAAGTTCAACCAAAACTAATCCTAAAATATACGCCAGAAAATTAATCACAGATATTGCTAGCCTTCTTACATTGGTTCACGTTAATATAGCATCCATTGCAATTAATGAAAACCAATCAAAAAATCGAAGAAGGCAGAAGGAATCGAAGAACAAAAAATTCAAATGGACACAGGAGTTTCGTTACCCTATGCATGCAATGCAATGGTTTCTCTTTTCCCCCTTAAATTCCTCCCAATGAACAAAAAAATGGAAAAAGAAAACACGAGCAACGCAATTAGTGGTGCGATTAATCACAGAGGAGTTGCTGCTGTTTCTCTTTTCCCAAAAAGAAGAGAGGAAGCCAAGAACCAGGGGAGGATTGAAGTCCGTGTGGATGAGACGGCGGCGCCGGCCGCCGGCGATCACCCCTTGTCCTCGCGCTGCGACGGGCTCCTCCAGAAGCCGGCGCCGTAGAAGCTCGCCCACACTTCCTTCTCCATCTCGCATAGCTCCGGCGCTGCCGCCGCCGCGGGAGTGACCGGCCACTCCGCCTCCGCCTTCTTGGCTCTGGCCGCCGCCTCTGCCAGCGATCTGGGAGAGGCGTCCCCGGCGAGGAGCTCCTCCATCTCCTTCCTCTTGGCCGCGGCCGCCCTGGCGGCGCGCCTGCTCCGGCGCCGCGCGCGGATGGCCCGCCGGCAGAGGGCGGCGGGCGCGCGCACCGCGGCGAGCACGACGAGCTCCAGGACGGCGCAGGGGAAGCAGCAGCACACGGCGGCGAGCTCCGCCGCCGTCCCGCCGGCCACCTCCCCACACCGCGGCTGCTCCCGCGCCCGCCGCCGCTCCCGCTCCCGCCGCGCCTCCACCGGCGGCGACCGCCTCAGCCTCCGCACGTCCCCCTCCCCCGCGCCGCGGTGGCTGTGCACCCTGGCCGCCATGGCGATCGCGCGCGCGGGCCCCTCTCGTCAGAGACCGCGCCGCGCCGCCATGACGCCGAGATTCGTGCAGGTTAACGAAACCAACGGCCTGAAAGGAAGGAAGGATGAGGCGGTAACTTGCACCACGTCGTATATAATCGTGTCTCCCATTCAACCGGGTTTGGCGGCGCGGAACCCGTTAAGCCGAGCCAACGGTTACGCCTCTCCCCATGACATGTGGGGCCAGGAGACGAGGAGCCTATAATAATAAATTCCCAGATTTTTTCCCTAATTATTTTCCCCTTCCTAATTATTCCCGCCACTACGAGTGCATCTGCGCGCGCACTCGCGAGATAGAGGGGGAGAGATCAGAGATCTCCGCCTCCGCCTCCCTCCCATCCCCAATTCGGCGTTGCTATTTTAATCCGAAGAACACGCGGAGCGGACGTGCATGCGAGTGAGGGCGATCCGCCGATCCGCGCCGCGCCGGTTTGACCACCCGACCTCGCGCCGCGATCGATCATGGAGGTAAGGTCGATGGGACGAGGAATCTGGTGCGTGCGGGCGAGGTGTTTGATGTAATGGCTGGGTGGATGCAGAAGGACAGAGGAGGCGGCGGCGGCCCGCGCGGGCGGGTGATGCTGGACGCCGGCGGGCGGGAGATGGACTCGCCGCGGTTCCGCGCCATCCTGCGCGCCACCAGCGGCCGCCGGAAGCGGGCGCCCGACGTGAAGAGCTTCTCGCACGAGCTCAACTCCCGAGGGCCGCAGCACCCCATGCGCAAGGCCCGCGGCGTCAATAGCCCCGAGGTCAGCCCTCCATTGGATGGATTGCTTCTTCTTCTTCTTCTTCCGGCGGCTGATCGATCGTGCGTTCGTGGTGCAGGAGTTCATCGGCGCCATCAAGACCAAGTTCATCAAGCTCAAGGAGGAGGTGGACTCCGAGCTCGGGGTGTTCGCCGGGGACCTCGTCGGCATCCTCGAGCGGTGCGCAGCCGACGAGCAGGAATGGCGCGTCGCGATGGAGGACCTCCTGGTCGTGGCGCAGAAGTGCGCGGAGATGAGCCCCGAGGAGTTCTGGGTCAAGTGCGAGGGCATCGTCCAGAGCCTGGACGACCGGCGGCAGGAGCTCACCGCGGGGGTTCTCAAGCAGACGCACACCCGCATCCTCTTCATCCTCACGCGCTGCACCCGCCTCGTGCAGTTCCGCAAGGAGGGCGGCGGCTACGCCGAGGACAAGCAGCATGTGCTCGGCCTTCATCAGCTCAGCGACCTGGGTCTGTACCCCTTCCAGGTCGCTGGCTCGGGGGAGCTCGGCCGCGACAGCACGTCTAGCTTGAGCGAGCTCAAGGAGAGGCTTATAAGGAGGAGGATGCTGGAGCACAAGCACCTCACGATAGACTTCTCAGCGCGGCTTTCCGGAGAGACTGGTGATTCTCCCGGCAGCGGCGGCAAGATTGCTTCTTGGAAGAAGCTACCGTCGCCTGCTGAGAAGAATAACCAGAATTTGAGCATTGAGGCAAAGGAGGACAAGGTCACCCCGACGAAGAAGAAGGCAATAATCAGGAACAAGATCGCTGTGGATGAGATTGTGGAGAGGATTGACGCGGCTAGCATTCACCCGGATGGCCTGGCTTGTCTGGGGGACTCAGCATTGAAGCTCGAGATTCCATCCGAATACCCAGAGGCCCAGCAAATAATTGTCGATGGAAAGCCGAGGATGATATGCAGGATCTGCGATTTTGAGATTCCGCTGGTGTGCGCTGAAGGTCACTTCATAGTATGCACACTGGCTGATCGGTGTGATTCCAAGGGCTTGAGCACGGACCAGCGGCTGCAGAGGGTTGCCGAGGTGCTTGAGAGGGTCCTAGCTTGCTTTGAAACAAAGAGCCCACATACGGCAGAATTTAATCATTCGGAGATCGCTAGAGCTAGCACATCAAGTTTAACAGAAGATGAATCTGTTGGATCCACTGATCATGATAATAATTTGTCCCATTTATTGACGGTGCCATCAACGGAATTGTTTTCAGAAGTAGTTGCCTCTCTTATTTTTCAAACAATTATAGTTCTTCTGCTTTGGTCATAGCGGAAAGTTGACATTGCCTCGATGAAATTGGCAGGGAGCACTGACACCAGCTTCAGGGAGCATGCCACAGTCACCGCTGTTGACACCAAGAACTAGCCATGCAGAAACACAGCTGACTAAACACAAGGTGTTTGCGGAATTAGAGAATTTTCAGCAGGTTTGTACATCCATCTTTCATTTTTGTTCTAATGATAGCTCCTTGGTTCACCCATTCTTTTGAGGTTATGATAAGCCGTGCCTTCTTTAATGGTCTAGACTTGTAATTAACTGCCTACTGGCAGGTTGAAAGTTTGCTGACCACTGCTAGAGGCATTGAGAGCATAAAAAATTCGGAGTACAACTCATTGGAGGACTTGAGTTCCTATCTAGAAGATCTGAATGCCGTCATTGACACGAGAAAAGTGGATGCTCTTGTTGTGGAGACGTTTGGAAGAAGGATTGCCAAGTTACTACAGTAAGTCTACTGCCTGTTTATGTTGTATGCTTCTGCCTCTTAGCAGCAGTATGCTCATTACAGTTCTGACTCAATTTGCACATACCTGAAAGTGTAACCCTGTTTGTCTTGGTAACATTGTGACCTTTCAGGGAGAAATTTATCCAACTATGTGGACAAATAGATGATATGAACACTGATTCATTAGGTCCAATAGATGAAGATGGTCCTATGGAGAGTAGTGTAAGCTCAAGAACAAGCCAGCTGAATGGAAAATTTAAGGATCGTACCTCAATTGAGGACTTTGAAATTATAAAGCCAATCAGCCGTGGAGCATTTGGGCGTGTATTTCTTGCAAAGAAAAGGGTAACAGGAGACCTTTTTGCCATCAAGGTAATAAGCAGTACACTGTCCTCCAAATGTTTCTTTCATGACAATCTCTTTGCTCATTTCAATCAAGTACACAAGGAGTATAAAGTTAATGAATCTATTTGGGCTTCTAGCTGCTACTTTTTTTTTCAAAAAAAAAAACTTGTTTGTTCTTGACCTAAAAAACGGCTGAGCTCCTTGTAGCACCGTTTTTTGTTTCAATTCTACCATTGATGAAATATATGGATGGTTTGTCCAAAAGGGGTGATGTTTAAAAACTACACGTTGTGGAATGCTATTGATAGCATCATTATCGACTTTTAAATAACCATTCCTTGAGGTTTATGGTTTCATCATGAACATAGGTGCTCAAGAAGGCTGATATGATCCGCAAGAATGCTGTTGAAAGTATATTGGCAGAACGTGACATCTTAATATCAGCTCGTAACCCATTTGTTGTAAGTATTTCGAATGTTTGGCATAATGTAATATTGGATTTCACTTAACTTCCATCTGTAATGGACAGGTTCGATTTTTCTACTCCTTCACATGTAGGGAAAACCTTTATCTTGTTATGGAATACTTGAATGGAGGAGATCTCTATTCCCTACTGAGAAATTTAGGTTGTTTAGATGAAGATATGGCAAGGACATATATAGCTGAACTTGTAAGTTACAGATGTCTTTCATATTCTGGGATTCTCCTGAAAGTATTACAACTAAACTAGAAAAGCGTTGATGCTCCATCCATAGCCTTTTTTTTGGAACTGTTCATAGCCTTTCTTTTATTTTATAAATTTGAACAGCCGCCATTTCATTTATATTTGTAGGTTCTTGCATTGGAATATTTGCATTCTATGAATGTGATCCATCGTGATTTGAAGCCCGACAACCTGTTGATCTCTCGTGATGGACACATAAAGGTTAATTTTGCTACCTTGTTTTTGGTTTTTTTAAACTGTATGAGGAAGCTCTGCTTTAGCCTTTTAAGTTTTGATTAAAAAAATGTCGTCTAAGTTATTTTAGAATTCACTTATGATTTCGGCTATTTTCTTTTCATGCAGTTGACTGATTTTGGGCTATCCAAAGTTGGCCTTATAAATAGCACCGATGATTTATCTGGTCCAGATGTCAGCAGTGTTCTTGTAGGTGACCATCATCCAACAGATGCAGAGCAACGTGCACAGAAGCGAGAGCAGAGGCAAAAGCAGGCGGCTGTTGGCACTCCTGACTATCTTGCCCCCGAGATACTACTAGGGATGGCCCATGGTCTGTCTGCTTCTTTCACTGAACTGCTTGTTACTTAAGTGTTTAGTCCATTACTGACATTAACCTTTGTGGAAAACCGCATCTTCAAATTTAATATCATGGCATTCTGTTCTTTCAGGTCCAACTGCAGATTGGTGGTCAGTTGGTATTATTCTCTTTGAGCTTCTTGTGGGAATTCCTCCATTCAATGCTGAGCATCCACAGGTAGTATATACATAGGTTTGTAGTTTATCCTCTCTAGATTTATTGGTCGTAGTAATGTACCGGTTGTCCAATGGCAATGGCACCACAAATTGTATTGTAGTATTACTAAGAGCATCCCCAACAGCCCCTCTATACCACTCTGTAAAACACTATTCACAGATACATGAATTGTGTTTTACAAAGAGAGAGATTCGTTCAAATACACTGCTATTCATTTACTCCCATTACTCCATGGTTATCCTGATGTATTTTGTGTCCTTATTTTTTTAAAAAAAATTGCTCAGATGTCATAAATCAGGTTGGCAAATATTCATAAATTGCATGAAATGTTATGTTTACTCTGTTTCTAAATTGTTTTCTGGCAGTTATATACTCTTTTTTTTTACGATTGGTCTCTTACAGATAATATTTGACAATATAATGAATCGGGAAATACCTTGGCCACGTGTACCAGAGGAGTTGAGTTTTGAAGCATATGATTTGATTGACAAGTAAGTCATAAAAATATTTTTTTGGGTTGATGTTTTACTATCTATTGGGTGTAGTTGGGCACTTCACTTTAATGGTACAACATTATTTTGACTCATTTTACTTTCATGTTAGGCTGCTAATTGAAAACCCCGTACAAAGATTAGGTGCAACCGGTGCTGGGGAGGTACTCCTTTTTCCTTTTTCTTAGTTCCTTTTTGGGAAATTATACCTCTTATTACCCGGCAATAACTGAAATACGCTATTAGAGCAGGTAAAGGCTCATCCGTTCTTCAAAGACATTAACTGGGATATGCTTGCCAGGCAAAAGGTTAGGAGCTAAAAATTTACAGTAGCCCAAAACTTCAGGCTGGTCAAGTAACCCTCCAAAAGAGCTCTCTTAACTATGCTATTCTTTTTAGGCGACATTTATTCCTTCGACAGATGATGAATATGATACAAGTTATTTTGCCTGCCGGCATGCATGGGGTAGTGTTGATGAACAAGTCAATGCAACCTCCAACGAATACGATGACAGAAGTGAAACCAGTAGCATGAGTTGTGGCAGTAGCCCCCAGAGTTGTGATTATGAGGAAGATGTATGATAGATAGATCCCTCTTAACCCCCCCTCCAAGTTATTTCGTGTTTTCTTGCCTCATAGTTCTATTTTTTCTACTCAAATCATTAACAGGCTGATGAATGTGGTAGCATGGAAGAATTCGGAGCTCCATCACTGTCAGTGAATTATTCTTTCAGCAACTTCTCATTCAAGGTAACCCTTGTCTGAAATTTCTACGGTATATGAATCTTGCTCTTGGTGATTGAGTATTTTTCATTTCCTTTATAAACAGAATATTTCTCAGTTAGCATCGATGAACTACGATCTGATAACAAAGCATAACGAGGATCCTGTGCAGTCTTCGAAATCTTGAGAGCATAGACTAGAGCAGTTCCCTCGACAAGGTAAGGTCTCGTTGATGAGCTGATGGCTCTTGCTTGATCTGTTGTACAAATATTTGGCTATAATTACTCTCTTCACTTCTGTTAATCTGGCAAGCACTTCCTCAGGTAGGCTTGGACCGATGATAACAGTGTGGCAACAAGTATATTGATGAATTCCACTGGAACTTAGTGACCCAGCCAGTGAGCAAAGAGCCGCTTGGTTCCGTTGTCAGTGCATGCTCCATGCGGGATGACATTGAAACGAAGAGTTACAGGGAGAAACTTGTTTGGTAGCTGGCTGGTGATAGCTCTGGTGGATCATCTTTTACAAGCATCTTATAGCTTTTTCGTTCTTGGTTTTGATACTTGGACAATATATATGCAGCTGCAGTAGGTAGAAGTGTGGGCTCCTTTTGGGCGACGCTAAATTGAGCTGCTCGATTCAATAGAGAACTTCTTTGGATGGGTACATGAGTGGCAGTTTTGTGCCAAGAGCATAGCTTTGTGTTTGACGTTAGCAGGATAGTACGTACCGGCTCTGCTCTATGAAGCTTGTGGTGCGAACGAAAAAAAAAATCAAGTATTCTCTATCTCCTCTAGTCTACCATGACTTGTTCTTGTCCATAAATCATTGGAGCAGCTTTTGCTCTAGCAAGAAACCTTGCATCCTGTTTGGAGTACTCCACATAAAAATCAACCGAAACGCCATCAATTTCAACGCGGCAGGTATTGCCCTTTTCAGAGCATCCATTCGGGTTGTCGTGGGTAATGGAGAGCACTTCCATTTCTAGGAAGACGCTTAGCTAGATGGCCTTTCGCCTAAGGAGGTCGCCCCCCTCCTGTTTGCCACTGTCATGCATAAAAAATATCACTCCGGGATTGCCTTCAAAATCATAATTGGATCCAGCCGTTGGCACAATTAACCACCGAGGAGCAGCTTCTTCAATTTATCACACTTTGGAGAAAAATCAACTAGACCACACCCCTCTCAGATAGCCCAGACGAGTTACTCTAAAAACTCACGCCACATGGATCCTTTACGACCAACTCAGCTTATCAGATCCAGTTTGCTGGCACTACGCGGTCGGCAAGGGCGGGTCTCATCTGGAAGGCTCATGTAAATCCCAAGTGCAAGTTCTTCGCGTGGACTCTTACCCAAGGGGGGCTCAACACAGTAGATGTTCTTGCCAAAAAGGGGTGGTCAAGTCAACAATTATGTTGTTTGTGCAACCTGATGCCGGAAACCCAAGATCATCTTTTCAAACACTGCGCCTACGCTATTGAGGTTTGGAACAACAATTTCGTGCCACTCTTGGCCTCGACGGCCCCCCTTTGGGTTTGGTGGGAACACATGAGTTCTGGGCTCACTCCTGCATTGCATAAGGAGCTAAACGACAAGATGATCTACACCCTGTGAAACATTTGGAAAGAACGCAACCGACAAATCTTCAACCAAACCTCCCAACCGCCGACCCTCACAACAAGAGACACGATTGCTGACTATCAGCTATTGCGTTCAACGCCGGTAGATCCTAGCTAGCCTTCGGCTAGGCCTGTATCTCTTCTTGTAAATATGACTTTGTTTCTATCCTTTATGTATTAATGGAGCGGTGGAACTCCCGCCTTTTAGTTAAAAAAAGAATCAACTGAAAAACCTAAGAATCAACTAAAAAACACATGATCAGGTACTCCTGAGCCGCATGCGAGGCGATTCAAGGGGAGCTTTCTCCGTCACCATTGGCTAGGTTTAAGACATCTCCAACAATCCTCTATCCCACCCTCTAAAAAACTATTCACGTGTGTGAATACTGTTTTGGATGGGATAGGAGGACTATTGGGCGTGCCCTAACATCTCACAAAATAAGACGTGCTCGGTCAGATACGACCTAGTGAATTATAACTGAGTGAAGCATATTAGAGATGGCTTCCATCCAAAATTTATTACCAAATTTGTGCGGCTTTAGAATCGACTCCATGCATTCATCACCACCGTTGAACGTAAGTCCTTCACCTAGTAGCATTAATCCCCACCCCCTTCCGGGAGTCTCATTTTGCAAGCCTTGGGCACCTGGATGGTTGTGCAGTAAAAGATTCATATTGTTGACCGCCTCCTGGTGTGCGGTTGCCCCTTATGTCTCGGAAGCCTAAAAACATCCAATCACCTATTGCCGTTTTCAAAGAAGGTTACATGTTAAAATTTACTACTAGGAAGAATGATACAAGGGGGAAGAGAGATAAGGGGCATCCTTATGCCTCGAAAAGTCTTCTAGGTAACCCATTTGAAAACGGCTCACTGAAATGTCGGGAAGGGAATAACTATGGTTGGATGTACTCAATATTAATCAGAATATTAATCAGAGAGGACAATGAGAAAAAAAAAAGTAGAGAAGGTGGTCCCATGTGGAAAGGGAGAGTGGGTAGAGGGCGAGAAGGAAGAAGCCGACGCTTATGCGTGAGAAGAGAGGAGTAGTGCGACGATGGCATGAGAGAAGGCGGTGGAGGGACGAACTTTAGAGAGTGATTTTATGGGATGACATAAGTTGAGTGATTTTTGTGTTGGATCTTATGGGATGCATATGTTAGGCAATTTTAGTATCGATGAAGGGGAGATCTTATAATGAAAATCATGAATTCATGACATATGGTGGGTATTTTAGTGGTGATGAAAGAATGACATGATGCACAATTGTAGTGAAATAGCCTACTTCCACATCACTCACCATTAGGGATTTTTAATAATAGACATAAATATTCGTGACGTCACGATGGAGAGAGTAGGTTCTAAGGGCATTACCAACATAAATCTAACTTAGGTTAGCCCGACACTATTGCGCCACTATTCATCTACATTTTTATCTTTATCTTTATTTGCTATGTTACTTGGTTAATCTAACTAAGGTTTCTATTGGTGATGCTCTAACATGATGCAGGAAGCACCATCGATCAATTATTCTCCTGTCCGTCTACATGTCACGAAAATTAAGCCAAGGATTGCAACACTAGACAGATCACAAAGTTAAGGATCAACTTACGGATTAAGGATTATACCAATTTGTCTAGCCAAACGCTCTAGCTTCGTTTCTTGAACGGGGCCCTTCCCAATACGCTGAAGCCGTTTCACAGAGTTCTGGCTTCTCACTCTGCCACTGCTGGAGAAACAGGGCTTCCTATGGTTATGGTACCACGGGATGAGTCTCGAGCCCCCAAGAATCTACCAATCTCCCCTGTCCCAATGTACATGCATGCACGAAACAGAAGCGTCTCGACACTGAACTCCAGAAAGAACAGCCAAGTTAAAGTAGCCGATCACGTGAGGCTGCATCGCTCACACGAAGCTGGGGTGGTAAATCAGCTTCATGCTAATAAGTAAACTGAGAGCATGTGAATTATTTGATTATTATCATTCCTAAAATACTTTGTTTTTTTATACCATTTCTTAGTGATCATAGAGTCACAAAATAAACATTCTCAGATTCGACTTGGCTTATCACCTTCGGATCTTCGAAACCACTGGTCACAGTCGAAGATCAATAACCAAATAATTTCAGCGGCGCCAAACACACGAGCTTGGTTTATTCGAGTTTAGCTAGAGCGAAATCTAAGCTAAAAAAACACACGGTGAGAGACCAGCTCTGACATACAGCATCGGCTACATGTACATGCACGGCAGCGGCGGCAGCAACGGCGCCGCAAGGTCAGGCCGAGGAGGCCTTGCGTAGCGCCGGGCGGAGCGGGAGGCGCCGCCGGTACTCCTCGTTGTTCGCCGACGGCTCCACCACGTCGTCGGCGAACCGCACCTTCTTCGCCGGCCGCCGCCGCCGCCGCCCCCCCTGCTGCTGTTCTGCTCGCCATCCACGCACGCACGCACGCACGCGCGCGCATCAGCTCGGGCTTTATACTTTCACTCGCACTTCAAATGCAGGGAGAAAAAAAAATGATTTTTTTTTTGTTCGATCGAGCTCACTGCTCACCGATCTTGAGCCTGAGGTCGGCCTCGAGGCGGCGGTGGAGCTGGTACGAGACGACGATGACGCCGGTGGACACCACGGCGAGGGCCAGGAGCCCCAGGCATGAGCCCGCGCCGCCGCCGCCGCCGCTCCTCTCCATGGCAACCAGGACGATAAAGATCAAGCCTTGAGAGAGCAGAGAGCGGGAGGAAGAGGAAGAAGAAGAAGGGGAGGACGAGGAGTACCGGGAGAGAGAGCGAGCGAGCGAGGCCGTTTTAGAAGGGAAGCAGAGCAGGGCAGAGGAGAGGAGGCAGGCACACATGGAAAGCCTGCGTGCACCTGGTTTATCAGCCACGGGGAACATATTGGCGCCTCCTGGTTGTTCTTGGGCTATCCTATCTATGGATGACGGCATCGATGCTCGGGGAAAACATGGCCGAGCATTGATCCAACAGCTCTCAAAAGTTTCTTGGGTTCTTTGCGGTTTTACTGTTTTCGGCAAACCGAATGATCCATGCGTGGGATAATTTGCTTGTTTGGTAAGACGTCGGTGTTCGTTAACGGGCGTTCTTTTTACGTGTATCGATAAATCGTGAGGTTTACGGAAGAGATTGTTTGCCCGTGCCGATCTTCTTTTAAGTAATACCGACGAGTCAGCTGGTGCTGCGGTTGATGTGCTAGCTAGGTCACTTACAAGCATCGACATTGTTTCTGGGCATTCTTTTACATGTGCCGACAAAACGATTGATCCATGCGTGAGATCATCTACATTTTGATGAGTGTTACAGTTGTTTGTAGATGCTCTTTTAGGTATACCAACAAATGCAGTTGCTCGGTGCGTGAGATCACTTGCATATTGTCCACAAGCACTCTACTATTTATCAATACACGTTGTTCTTTTATCGTATACCAACAAACCGATCAATCCATACACCAGATCACTTGCACGTTAGCTCGCAAAAAATGTTTGTATTAATTACTTCCAAACGCTCATTTCCGTGTAGCAATGTATCAATAAACCAGTTAATTGTAATTGATGCGTATGATCATTTGCATGCATGCCGTGATGGCAGTGCAAATATGCAACAGCCTCGCTGCTTGCGCATTATGGGAAGTATGCATGGCCATTGGCCCTTCCAAGGTGATTGGTCCATGGACCAAGCCTACTCAAATATTCAAGGGCTGTGTATTCCAAATTGAGAAGACGTCAGGTGTCTACATGTCGTTGACCATGTGTGTCTTTTTCTTGATTAGAAGCAATTTGACCATGTGTTTTTTTATGTACTCCTATTTTGATGATATGTATTTAAGCTGCTCCCTCGTTTTGGCTCATGAACAGCGCGCGCTCACTCTTGTTTTCTAAAAATATGTAATGATCCCAACTAGCAAGAAACCGATCAACCACAGTCGCCTACGTATAAGCACGTTTGCGCAGTCGGAAAAACACGCATAAACGATGTAAACTATGACTCCACATTGGCAATGGCGGCGCATGCATCTCGTAAAAAACGTTGTGCTACTCACAAATATATTTCTCAACAAAAAAACGGAGTTTTGTTGATGTGACATCATAATCTTGAGGAAATAAATTATAGAAAATTATAGAAAACTCAGAGAAACAGAATAAAAGTATGAAAAATCCAAATATTTAATAAAGTGGTGCTTGCATATAAACATACATGCTAAAAATTATATTCATGTTTGAGAATTTTTTTTATTAAAAATACCTCCAATCATAAATATGAATTTTGGCTTATAGGTTTGTACAAGAATATCATATTTTTAATGTATGTTTGGATTTTACATTTTTTATAGGTTTAAAATATTCTAATTTTATTTTTTCTGAGTTTCCTATAATTTTTAGAATTTAATTAGTCAAAAACCCGTTGATTAGGACGCCACATCACCCAAAACCGGAGTGGTTTCAAGTGAGGGAGGTAATTTGCACGGTATGGAAAGTAGAGGGAAGTAATTTACCCGGTTTTGGAGTAGACGGAGGAAAACCAAACCGAGGCAATAGTAGAGGGAGGTAAAGTAGACTTTTTCCTTTTTAAAAAATGAGCAGGCTGAATTGCAGCAGATGGGCTCTCCTCGTGTTGGGCCAGGCCGGGCCCAGCCCAAGCAAGAACAAGGCCGGGCCCAGCAAACCAGGAAGGGTTCATTTCCAGAAAGGCCCCTCCCTCCCCGAATTTTCCCCCCCTCCCTCCCCTCCGCGGTCTTTTCCCTCCGCCCGCGCCGCCCCGCGTCGTCGCCGCCTCAAATCCCTCGAATTTTTTCTCTCTCCTCCCCCTCCTCCTCCGCTCCGTCGCGAGGCGGCTCGCCGCGCCCGGAGGCTTCTCGCCGCCCCGCGCCCCGCCCTCAGGTCAGCGCCGCCGTCCCCGCCTTCCTCGTCCTCCTACGGTGTCCCCCGCTGCAGCGCGCGCCGCCTCCCTGCAGCATCGAGTCGGCGCCGCCGCGGCTGCCCATCCACCCGCCGCTGCCCCCGCGACCGCCACCATCGACAACCTCCCTGCTCGCCGCTGTACCTAAAACCTAGCTCCCCTCCCGTCCTCGTCGCCGGGGCCCGCGACCGGCAGCGCCCTTGCCGCCGGTTCGGTGCGTCGTTAGGTTAGATGCCGGGTGCGGCGGTGTTGCCGTCGTCTCGCCCGCGTCACGCGCGATTTGAACTGAGGCGGGGTTTGGTTCTAGAGTATTTATGTGATTTAGGGGTCAGATCCAATCGCCGCTTCTATCTAGCAAAATGCTGCTGTTTTTATGCAGGAAAATATCTATTGATTGATTCCTGATGTGCACTCCTCACTTCATTTCGAGATAAGCGCATGACAAAAACACATATCGTCCCCGTGCTATCTCAATTTCTGTCTTGTTTTGTAGATTGAGAGTGGGGAGGTAGAGGAAGTGGGAACGAAGGGAGAGATGCTAAAGTAGAGAGGACTGGATGCTACAATGGCGCAAGCTGCTATTGAATCTTCTTCTCTGAATGGTGACTTATTTATTGGGAGGCAAGCTGCAGTTCCAAGGATGAAGAGGAAGACCCCCTCCGAGCTCAGGGTGATGCATTGTTCCCCTTGATCTATAGTTCCAACCCATACTTAATCTATTGTCATTAAAAAGTATGTGTTATTCCAGATCTATTTCATATGTTACTAATATACATGAGCTCCACAGTGATGATAATACACTATTTACTCCAAACACGATTTCCTTGCCAGTGGATGCCACACCTGTGACTTATGAGGCCTTACACCATTACAACTGATCATAATGAACTAGATTTTGTAATGCCACATAGGATTTGTGCAATGAATCCCTGTACTCTACCACATTGTAAGGTACTAAGGGATTTGTTTTACTTGGTTATGCACATTTAATTAACTTGTACATCAAATGAGCCACATTTTCGCTTCAAATTCATTTGGACAACCATGTTAGATGTAGGATATGTTGAGAAAATGGCTATTTATTTGCCATTGGGCCATGGTTAAATTGTTGATGATGACCAAATCTAATGGGGACAGTCTACACTGACACATGATTAAATGCTACCTTGCTACCACTTGAAGGACAAATCCTGCTGTAAGAATTTTATAGTGCAGAGTTGCAAATGGGGCAAATAGGCACTGAAGATTTTCCTTTGTTGCAGGGAGAGCAACTGAAGCGAAACACTTTTGAAAAGCCTGCTAATGATCAATTACTTCCTCCTGCAGCATTTGACAGGTACATCTGATGTGTTTCAGTTCATTGATGTTTCTCTCAAGCTCTTACGACAGAAATTAATATTTATCTTGTGGGTGTAGGTCGAGAAATGGACTACGGAACACAGAACAACCAAAAATATCAAAATACATCAACACCCGTGTTACAGAGGTGTTCCCTGTGAAAAAATCTAGAAATCTTGGAAAGGAAAATTGTAAGGTCAGGCATTTGAATCATTATTTCTTTCAATGTTATGTAATGATTTCCATTGTTGCGTTAAGTCTTTTAATCATCATCTTGGGGTATTATTTTTGTTCCAAATGTAATGTATTAAAATCAGGATGCTTTGCAGAATAATGAGAAGGGTCATAAACCTGCTGACCCTGTAGAGGCTTCAAATGTTGCATCACTTTCCACCTGGTAATTATTTGAATGGGGGACTTCAGGTGCGTATTGTTTTCTGTCATGGTCCAATTCTTATTTGGATTGTTTTGTCACAATGCAGCTGTCATGGTGATTCTGCTATGTTGGGCTTCTCTGTTCCATCACTTCCGGAAGCAGCAAAGCCAGGTTTTAGGAAGTTTGAGAAATGCAGTGAAAATGCTTTGCGGAGTGTTTCTGAGCTTCACATTGGTGATGAAAAGCAGACCGGATCTAATAAAATTGATATGGTAATGAGTGTCCATCTAGCAAATTTTGATTTCAGCATATGTTATATTGTGGGCTAATAATTCTATTACCTTTTGGTAGGAAAAAGTGCTGAAAGGGTTTGGAGCTCGTGATGCTTCTGCAGCTTCTATGCTCACTGCCCCTAATGCACACATTAGTGATGTTCCTTTAAAGTCTTCAGACACCTGTCCTTCCCACATTACTATTCCAGGGAAAAGAGTTCCTTTGGATCTCACCTTGAAGACTACTTTGCGTTTTGTTTCATCATCTTCTGTGAAGTGGTGAGTTCTTGCATTTCTTTCTTGTCCTTCAAATTTCTGTGATTTAAAAGACACATTATTCCCAAAGAACTATATTTGTCTAATGTCTATTTTGTTTGAACTGGTGTATCTTAAGTTAGTGTATGTGTGGTCCAGTACACCAAGTGATATTGTCTACCGCAGCGTCTACACTCTACACTAATCCTAACATTTGACCACTAGGGAAATAATTCAGTAGAACTTGCGATTGAGTTCTATTTATTTATTATCATTATTATAAAATGTGGCTTTTTTAGGATTTTCTGTTCACAAAGACCCAGAGTAACAAATACTCATCAATGACACTTGCCTGTAACAGGTGTCACAAGTTAAGTACAGGTTTTGGTAGAAGCAGCATCACTGGATCCATTGCTCAGAATTGTCGTCATGGTTGTGAAATTTCAGGATGCTCAAAGCCCGAGAACAATAAGGAATTCTTGTTCTCAAGGGCGCTACAATCATGGGTATATCCACAATCATTGTTGCCTGCTTCAATCATATCTGCTATGGTCTCATCAACTGTACGAGGAGGTAATCACGATACCTGATTCCTAAAATTTTATTGTGTGTGGATGCGACTTTTATGAACATTCTGTTCTTTTGGCTTGTAGAAAATGACTTTCTTCTCAAAAGACATCAGGACTGGGAAGTTTCATTTAAGAATCTTTATAGCATGCTCCGGAAGAAATTGTTGAGTATCTTTTATGGTATCTTCTTGCTTCTCAGACCTCAAATATTCGTAATAACTCACTTAGCAAGTCAATTTATATTGGAAATAGAACAATATTTATGCCATCCATTTTATGATCCACATTGTCCTTATGAAACTTGTACAAAATACTATTTATCTACGGTAAACAACAAACTGAAAGCATTCTACATTGAGGGGAATATTCATTTCCAGCAGTTTACAATATGAATTTCTGTCTACCTTACACTTGTTCAAAGTATAAATGAAAGCACATAATGACACATTTTGCTGAAAGTCACTTTCATCGGCAGTTCCATTTCATGTGCCTAGGCTGTATTTTATTTTGTATTTTATGTTTAAAGTTCTATAGTACTAACACTAAACATCATCATGTGTTTTTCTAGTTTATACTACTCAATTTATTGTTCTCTTCGTTGGTGGTAACTGTCTGGAGAAGAAGCAGGCCTGTAATGCCTACTTATCACAATCTACACGTGGCATACGATCATTACTGCGAAAACATGTGAGTTTCTTACTATCTAAGTACAATTTTCACAATTTTGAAGAATGCATGCATTCCTGGTTCAGACAAATTACTATGACATTTTGTTGTTGCTAACTAATGTTATGTTATTATGTTTTTTACTCAAAGTGCAAATGATGTAAGAATGTAAGATTACTATTGATCGCCAAAGCCAATATTGTTCCACCCAGTAATTCTCTGTGATCTTATTATGTAATTTGAATAATCTATTTTCTGTTTGTTCATTTTTTAACCCAACTTTTGTCTATTTGTTGAAGTCAACTTACTACCATTATTTAGTAACGAAACGTAATAGGAGTGAGAATGCATGATATAAGTTGTTTTGTGTGGTCTGTATAGGCATGGGATTGCTTGAGACAGTTATGTTACCTTGTTTCTGTGCTTCTTACAGGCTTTAGCAATTACCTTGTTTGTTAGGTTCATGGTTGCGTGACGATGGGACACTTTTTTTTTGTAGAACGTTTGCTTTTCTATGCCTCTTTGCAATACTGAAGTGGAGCAAGCTACTGAAGAAGACCTGATTGAACTTTCAGAAATCCAAAGACGCAATTTAGGCCAGGTTTCATTTGCTTTGTCAAACTTCTAGGTTTCTCTTATTTGCTTTAGTTGGGCTAGGGGTAATGACTGGTATAAAAATGCTGTTGAACTTGCAGGCACTCCATATAGATGCTTCATCTGATGTGGACAACACCACACAGTCGCTTCTTTCCTTTACTGGCAATAAGAGTGTTCAAGGCTTATATGACATTTTGATAAACTACAAGTAGGATGCTTAAAACCTTTTTTTAATGGTCCGTTCCTTTATATCTCCCAGAATTTCATGCTCTATAATCTGATTTTGTGTTTTTCAGGTCCTTTTTGAACTCTTTATCTGCTACAGATGTCCCAGTGTTGCATTCGCCCGTACCATTTCTGAATGGCTGCCTCCATATTCCAGAGGTTGTTTCATTTCTGTAGACTTAGTTTCTCATCTTGCTATTTTAGGCCAAATGCTTTCCACATTCCTATTTACATCCAGTTCTTAACTATGTGGTGTTTTTAATAGTTAACTTTCAGTCTCTAAGTATTTTATGGGAAAAAAATTCATTCACTGTTATATGGTGTAAAATGCTCCGCCATTCAGAAGTCTCTATTCATCTACTAACTTGAAGCTGCTGCATCATGTGCTTACAATTTTGATTCTGCAATAGGCACTTAGGCAGTGACATGGGAAACATTGATGGATGCAATTGCCTTTGGTTTTCTTGTATTATTGTGGCACGGTTTGATTTAGAAACCTGATCTTCTGTACGCATGGTTTTGCAGGTGAAATGCAGGGAGATGAGGAAAGCCGATATGGGCCTGGCCTCTTCTAGTGTGTTTGATGGAGAAGGAACTGGATCAGATTTTGCTTCTTCAGGAGACAATATGTGTTACAGCCTGGAAATAAAGGACGCTGTTCTTCCACCGTGGGTTGTTTCTGGAATCTGTGCTGCAATGAGCTTAGACGCGAGGAGCTTCGATTTAGCGTGCGTGTGTTCTTCCCTTACGCAGCTTCTCCACCTCTTTTTCATGCGCTAAAAGTTTCCGTTCTTTCTTTGCAGAATTGCAACTGAGCCCTCATCCATGAGCTTAAACGCTGCCTTGAACTCCCTAAACACAAGTGCCCAATCCAAAGCGCCTTGCTCCGAAGGCTGTGAATCTTTGGGCATCCCTGACGCAGTCTTAGTTCCTTCCCTGTACTCAGCCTCGCTGCGGCGCCTCTGCTACAAAGACGGCGAATACGTCGCACACACGACCACGACCGTGTGAGCCCTCCGAAGTCTTTGAACACCTTAAAGCAATCTACCGTGAAAGCAAGGCCGGTGCTTTTGTGCAAGCACAACCGGTGATTTTGTTGTTCCTGAGAAAAAAAGGCTTCCGCCTGTTGAGTCCCCACGCCGAGAAGCCTCGATGCCGAATCTGATCCACCATGCAGAAGCTTGAGCTTGTGTAGGCACCATGCAAAGGCTCCGTACCTCGCTCTGGAAGTATATGTAATTTTGTAACTTTAAAACCTGTATCAGCTACAGGACATTGTTCTCTTCTGAATGGTAATTTATGGAGCTCGGGTTCTGGGAAAATGAAAAAGAAAAGAAAGCTGGTCTCCATAACTCTCACCTGCCCTCGCCACTGTGCTTGCGCGCCTAGTTTTGCCATCTTGCTGCTTCCATGGCCCTTTCTGGATAGTGCATGAACTGACCGTGGACGCATGCTGTTGGTTCCATGTCAGATACCTTTGTTGTGCTACTGTAAAGCTCTCTCTGTTGCTGCCTGCTTCTCATGGTTCTTTGGTCAGACGACCAGTCAAGCGGCAACGCTCTGGGGAGAGTGAGACGGCCCTTTCTCTCCTTTTCTTTTTGTTTATACCAGGCTTGTCGTCTTCCTCTGTTCCAGTTTTTTGGTGGTAAGGATTCACATGAAATTTGATCTACCTGTTTACACCTCCAGTGCAGATCTTGTTTTTCCAAATTTTGAATTGGAAGACAAAATGCGCTAGTTTTCGAACAAAATCTGATTTTCATTGCCGTAAACAAGTGGCTTTCATTATCTCATGACCCCCTGAAGGCTCCTCCTAGGGCAACTTGGGAGGCGACGCAGAGCAATGCAAAACCCTTCTCCACCGGCCTTCACTGTTGGCGGTTGGCGTGCCTCCTCAACTATGTTGCGGAGTTGCGGCTTGACAGGCAGTCTGATCCAATGGTCGGTGCGTTGGATCCGGCAGGGTGACATCGTCAGCAGCGTGGCCTGACCTGCTGGACTTGCTCGTTGTGGTGTCTACAACAGTGGCTTGACCTCAGTGTCTTTCTCCTCACATGCGCAGCGTCGGCCAAGGTAGCGGGCTGCGGCATTGACTAGGTGTAGGTTGTTTGGGGCCCTAGTGCCGGTGTTTGCGGCTTCTTGGTAGATGGTGTTTGGTGCTCGTGGCGTCGGCTGCCTAGAGCCGGCTTCCTCTTTTGTGTGCCTCCGGTGTTCAGGGGTGATGCAGGTCTCGACGGCTTTGGGCATTGTCCCTTATCTAGATGGCTTTCTTGCCAAGGTGACTCTAGGCTAAGGATGTTGCAGGAGAAAGACTTGCCCAATTTGATGGGCCGGCTATGGCGGAGCTTTTGGGCTCGTTTCTTTCTTGGAGTCCTTGTTGTGATGCTCCTCCTCCGAACGGGTGGAAACCCTAGTTTGCGTTGTGGACTGGCGTTGGCGACGGCAATTATGTTGTCGCTTTCGTGTTGAAGGCTTAGCCACTTCAACCTGCCACGAGGAGCACTAGCAGGGTGTCGCTGAGTTTGCTTTAGTTGGTGTCGTCTCCTTAGGAAGCTTCTTCCGGTCCTTGTCGTTTTCACCTACAACGGCCTTACGCTTCTAGAGTCGGTTGCTAGCGGCGTTCTCAGCGGTCACTCCTGCTCTGTGCTAGCCCTCCTGCATCTCTCGTCTCTATTCGAAGAGACTATGACTCGGGCAGTGTGTCCCCGCTCTTCCCTTGCCCTTAGTAAGGAGTGGTGGTCTAGTTGGGGTTCCCCCGTCTCTTTGGGGTGTGTGGTTGCTTGGAGCGTGGTGTGCCATGATGGAGGTCTTCTTGGTTGTTGTCGCCCGCTCCTCTTCTTCCCGCAACTTGGTATTAGCGAAGTGCGTTCAAACTCTAGACGAGTATCCTGCTTGATGTTGGCTACCGTCATTGTCTTTAGTGGCACCCGATGTGGGTCGGGGCGTGCGCTTGATGGTGGTTTGGGTGCCTGATGTCTCGGCTGTGCTTCATTTTGATTGTGCTGACAACTGAAGTTTTGTGTTTGATTTACATGTCATGTGGGGGTGTCTTAGTCGGTGGTCGTCGTCTGCCCTGCTTGATATCCTAAGCTAAACTTCACGTGCTCTTGGAGAATCTGTGATAGTCGTAGTTGCTAGGCGTGCATCCAGATGCGGCATGCCGAGTTTTCATTTTGTTCTTTGTGTTGTTGCCCTTTGGCGAGGTGGTTAATTAGGCATGCGCTGGCAACGTTTATGTTGCGGTGGGTCCTGATGTTTTGTGTCGAGCCGTTGTATGTTTTTTTTAATTGGAATCATGTAGTTTCCGTCGTTCTTTGAGGTTGCTTTAAAAAAGTGTCTTAAACAAGTTCGGAGACCATTTTGATTTGCATAAAAGAACGATTGTTTTACGTTATGTTTGAATTTGGATCGTTTTAGCGTCGCTTTCCTAACCCCATAGCTTTTAAAACGTTTTGCTACCACTTCTACAAGCTTTTAAAACACTGTTTTGGTCGTTTTTTCACATCTTGGTTTGAGGCAGTATAAATGGAAGGAGTCCATCAATGGAACAACTGCTGCTTAGCTTTGCTGGATGTGAATCGTAGTCCGTAGAGCAGCTAATCAATGCGCTCCAATGAAAACGAGGCGATCGTCCCGATTCACACGACGCCGCCCTTTAATTTGTTGCTAATTAATCAAGAGATAAGCATGGAAACAGCTCTCTGTCTCTCTCTCTGCTGTGTTGGTGTTTGTCCTCATCGAAGATGCCTCCTCTCGAGAAGGATCATGCAAACAAGAAAGGTAGCTTTTGAGCTTTGTCTCGTCTTGTGATCTCGCGCTCCATCTGCATGGGTCAAGGCAAGGCCGGAGCCGGAGGCAACGCAAAGCAAAGCTGCACCTGCACCTGCGCTGCGCCCTGCAGCAATGGCAGAGCAGAGGAGAAGCTGCCGCTGCCGCTGCCGCTGCCACCACCAACCACCCTGACCCTGACCTGGCTTCAAGACTCTTCCCCTGAATCCCCGATCCCTGATCAGTGATCACTCCCTCCATTCCTTTCGTCTTCTTCTTCCTCTTCCAGCAGCAGCTGCAAGCCGCTCTCTTTCTTCCTCCCACCTCCTCCTGTTCGGTTTTATCTTGGAGCCATGAGCGCCTCGCGCTTCCTGCGCTGCGCCGCCTCCGGGGCTGACGGCGAAGGCGAAGGCGAGTTCTTGGCCGCCGCGCCCCGGCTCTACGACTTCTCCCAGCAGCAGCGGTGGGACGGGGGGGCCTGCCTCCTCACCCTGCAGCGCTGCGGAGCCGGGTGGGGCGTCCGGCGGCGCATCAGGTACGTCGGCGATCGCCGGGCTGGCCGTGCGCAGGACCACCCGCCCGTCCAGCCGTCGGTGGTGGCGCACGGGGACGACCAGAGCTCGTGCAACGCCGAAAAGCTGAATCAGCCGGAGGCGGAGGAGGACGAGGAGGAGGAGGAGGAGGTGGCGGAAGAGGGCGGTGAAGACGAGCGCAGGGTGGTGGCGACGGAGAAAAAGAGGAAGAGAAAGAAGAGCGGTCGCAGCCGCGGCGGCGCCAAGCGTCCCAAAAAGACTTGCCGGCGGGAGGAGAGGGAGCCGGCTCCCAAGGTCGACAAGGCCAAGCCCGCCGAGGCCAGGGTCGACCGGTGGACGGCCAGCCGGTACGCGGCCGGCGAGGAGTGCATGGTCCTCATCCTGCGAGCTCTCACCGCCCGCGCCGGCGGCGGCGGCGCCAGGTACGTCCGGCGCACGGAGCTTCGGGCGGAGGCGCGCAAGCACATCGGCGACACCGGCCTCCTCGACCACCTTCTCAAGCACATGGCCGACAAGGTGCCCGCCGGTAGCGACGAGCGGATCCGCCGCAGGCACAACGCCGACGGCGCCATGGAGTACTGGCTAGAGCCAGCCGAGCTCGCAGGCGTGCGGCGGGAAGCCGGCGTGTACGACCCGTACTGGGTGCCGCCGCCCGGGTGGAAGCCCGGGGACCCCGTGTTACCGGACGTTTGCGCGCTGCAGGTGAAGAGGAAGGTGGAGGAGCTCGCCACGGAGCTCGCCGGCGAAAAAGGTCTCTTTATTCTGCCTCTCCGATCATCTCCGCAATTCTTTCCCCTTCATTGGTCTAGTAGAGCAATGCAGATACTATCTTGTTTAGATTGCTGCATACAGCAAGTAGCAAGGCTATTTTTCTGCTGAAATTGACCTGTGTGTTGCTCTGAACTGTATACATCTATACATGAAGGCAAATGAAGCAGCTCAAGTCCATTGTGATGCAAGTGAGCAAGGAGATGAAATCTGAGGCTGAGAAAGCTTATGCTGCATGGCAGGTAATCATACTTTACTCGGACATGCATGATGCATCTCTTTTTTTCTTTTCTCTTACGTTGTGTGTATTTGTGCAAATATTAAGGAGAAAATAAGACAAGCATGTACATATGTATTGAACTCTATATGCACTAGCAATGGTGTGTCAAGTATAGTTCTCAACCCGTATACGCCGGAGTTACTCTGAAACACAAAGTCTACCTTGAATTTGTGAGGTACATTGCGTGGTGTGCACCAAAAAATGGCAAAGCTGTCCATTCTCTCTCATTTTTCACCTCTGTGAATGAATTGCATGCACTTGCAGCACACTAACCTTAAATTTTCAGCATTGCTTCAGACAAAGGTTTTTTTTTTTTGGGAGATTATGGTGGATGGATGTTGCACACAGATAGCATTGATCTTCACTAATGCATGTTTCCAGTAGTACTGGATAAACCTGATGAATGACAAAGCTCTTTTTTTGGTTTCTCTGGAGCAGTTTACTGTAGGTGGGGTTAGATGTACCTGGTGATGTACATATTATCAAATAATCTTATATTTGCAGGAGAAGTATGACTGTGTGGTGAAGGCCAATAGCAATCTGGAAAAGCAGGTTCTGTCCCTGGAGGTATACCTACACTTGGGCAGCTCTTTGTCAGCTTCCAGTGCCTCTTAAGCGAGCTAGTGGTTCTTGTCAGGATTTATCTGTTTTGATCAAGTCTTTTTTTCTCCCTGGTTATATTGAATTGTTGTTTCACTGACCATGCTCAAGCATTGCTGTTGATTTGTTTTCAGGAGAAGTATGAGAATGCGACGCATAGTAATGGTGAGCTGGAGGAGGAGGTATTGTTCCTGAAGGTACGTATGAACAGATCTCTCAACTTGTGTTCTCATCATACTAGGTATCAGCATTCACGATGAATCACATGTTGATCTGGAATTCTAAATCTGTTTTGCAGGAGAAGTATGAGGCTGCGCTTGAGAAGAACACCAGACTGGAGAAGCAAATGGCTGAGCTATCCACCTCTTTCATGTCGCTGAAGGTAGCCTACACTTGCATGAATCAGTTACATGAATGGCCTGTGATTTCTTTTTCTTTTTTTTTGCATTGCTTGGAAACATTTGCCATATTCTCCATGGATAATTTGTTTGATTATCCATGACCATGAGCATTGACAATAATTAGTGGCTAACTGTATGAACAGGATGACTTGTTCTTGCTGAATACTGGAGAGCAGCTGATGATGGAGCTAGAGCAGGCTGATCTGTTTGTCAAAGAGACCTGCAGAACTGACAAGCAAGAAAGCAATGCCGGCAGGGAACTGGAGGATGCTGATCTGTGTGCAGGCAGCCGGCCGGCCGACGCGGTGGCCGTGGACAGCGATGGCACCAGCAACTTCGGTGTCACCGACGCCCTAGCCAGCACTGGGAAGAGGACGACGTCGAGGAAGTGCAGCGTGCGCATATGCAAGCCGGAGGGGACGTTCCAGTGGTCGGACATGGCGGTGCTTGCGCCGTTGTCGCCGCTGACCCCTACGGCGGAAGCAGCCATCGCCATCGCCGGCGATGCCAACGCCGTGGCCAACCTCGCGTCCATGGATGAGCTAGACGAGTACATGATGGCTGGTGGCCTCCCCACGCCGTCGTCTGCCTCGTCCACCAACGGCGCTGCGGACGGGAAGCTCCCGCTGCTGCCCGGCTCCGCCCCGGCCTCGCCGCCAGTTCAGCCGCCGCCGTCGACCACCAGCGCCAGGGACATCCTCCAGACAGCGCAGCCTTACTCCGGCGCCCTCGCCATGCCGCCTTCGTCCTCGTCGTCGGCGCCGTGCGGTGCCAGCCTGCTGGAAGGGAAGAAGGCGATGATCGACGCCGGCGCCGGAGGTGGCAACGTCGGCACCGAGCTGGCCCTGGCTACTCCCTCCTACTGAACGCTGAAAGGACACTCAGGAATTAATGCATCATCACCAGTGAAAGTGAAGTTTTGGCCATCCACCATTAGCAGTAAACCTTAGGAAGATACAGCACATTAGAAGGACAGAAGAAGATTAAAGAAGACAGATTAGCTTTCTCGGTTAACATTAGACAGTTGGTTCTCCATTAATCACCAGTAGTTGTAGTTGATCTCTAGCTGTTTTACTTCCAGACTTGATTCCAGGTGACACCTTGCTGTCCTGCATGACTGTGTCATGCTAGCTCACATCTCACAAGCAGGAACCATGTTCTAATTTTATTTTTATCGTTTGCATAAAATGGATGTTTCTGTGATTCTGGATTAGCATATGGGAATGATTGCTGATGTTTATTGCGGAAATGGTTTTTTTATTATGCTAATCGCTGTTAAAGAATGAGGGTGTCATTTCATGAAGAGAAATTGAATGAAGTGGCAAATAGTTAATTATATTCTTTGCGGTGACATATAGTTAATAGCCATTCATTTGAGTGGCATATAATTAATTCTGCGAAAATGAAAAATAAGATAAAAGGTTCTTTCTTTCCCCCCATTTGAGATTTTTTTTTTTTGCATTTTCTTAACCAATGCTTTCCTACTGAATGCTTTCCTCCAATTTTCCCACAATCCAAACTAATTTGCCTAAATACTTTTATTTTTTTAAAAAAAAAACTTATAAAATAAATATAAATTTTGCATATATGTTTCTGTATAAATAAGATATTTTTATTTAATATTTGGATTCTACGTATTTTTCTGGTTTTGTAAGTATTTTTATTTGATGTTTCTAAACTTTCTGTGATTTTCAACAATTTTTTTAGAATTTAAACCATACTCACTAGGATGCAGCATTATCAAAAAACCAGTGTGGTCTTGGATGAAGAGAGTATTTTATCCGATATTGATAGCATAAGAAGGTTGGTTGCCCAGTTTTAGAGTTAAGGAAGCAAAACTGAAATCTGTAATTAGTTAAAAATATAAAGTGGACCTTTTCTTTTTTGCTTCTTCTCTGGGCTTTTAAGCCCAATAGAATCGATAAGAAGACCAGCCCAATATAATTCTCCGAGGCCCATCACTGCAGATGGGGGCCCACCTGACAAGCTAAACCACGCATTTGCCGCGCCCCTCACGTCTGAATTTGAACGAGGACAACCACCAATTTATTATTTCCCCCATTTGAAACCCTCCCCGACTCCGGCGAGCTCTTCTTCATCCGCCGCCGCCGCCGCCGCCGCGATGGGGGGCGACATGGAGGCCTCGATTTCGTTGCTGTGCAGCTCCCTCTCGGACGTGCTCAACCACGCGGACTCCTCCGCCCGTGCGCTCTCCAAGGAGCTCTCCCGCCGCCCCATCCCGGTTGGTACGTGCCCGCCTCTCCTGCTCACTGCTCCTCTCCGCTGGCGCCGTAGCGCTCCTGCTCACGGGACTCGGCCTCACCGCCTGCCGCACAGAGTCGGCGACGAGCGCGTTCCTGCAGGGGCTGAACTGGCGGGTGGAGGCGGCGGGCGCCGACCTGGCGCGCCTCGAGTCCATGGCCTTCGGCACCGTCTCCTTCGAGGAGCTCCTCGGCCACTACCGCGAGGTGCTCAACATCGTCTCTCGCCACGCCGGCGCCATCGAGCCCCGCTTGGTCTCCTTCGGCTACGTGCCCCCCAGTAAGGGCAATCCCCTTGTCACTGTCTCCCCTCCACCCTACCAGTTCAGACTCTGCAGTGTTCCTGTGTCTCGTTTGGTTGAGGATCGTGTGTCGCTGTGGCTGGTGTAGGAGTGGATTTGGAGGTGGAAGATGAAGACACGGAGAATCTCGAAATTTCTGAAGATTGGTTAGTTGGAGGGTCAACTTCGGTGCTAAGGTCCGGCCAGGAGCGCCTAGACCATGACGACGAGCTGTATCCTTCCCTTTGTTTAATATTTTTAACAGTTTGATTTTTGGTTTTGTTGGGTGCGATCTATGATTGAACTGATGGAGTGAGTTGATACTGCACATCTAGTTACCTAAGCTCTGAATTGTATGTAGCAATTTGTGTCTTGTTGCTGGGATGCATTTAGTAAATTTATGTAAGTAGCTTATATGTCCAATTCTCATTAATTGTTACTATTTGTTCCTTTTGTTCTATGAATCTTCTATTTTCATGTTGCCATACCAGTATTTGGGACCAGCTGTACATTAGCGTTTTAGAAAGTTTAGGGACACATTGTGTTTCTGATGAGCTTGACAATACTATATATCAAGTGTGAACTTTGATTGTTAAGGGTTTCCATTTTGTCAAACAAAAGGGTGCAATACTTCTGGTTTATCTAGGGGAGATTTATCTTTGTTTGAGTCACCTATAATATATTTTAATGTTTCAAGACCAGTGCACTTCATTGCACCGTTCAATTTTATGCTTTGTATCTATCTTGGTTAATGTTTTTTGTAATGGACCCACGACTTATTGAGTTCTTTCTTGACTGCCGGTAAGATCTGACGACTCCATGTCATTAAAGAACCTTGGGTTTTCAGATGCCTTTTTAGCTACTCTGTCCTCTCAAGGTATGATACGCGCACAATCTTTGCTACAGTAGTTTTTGTATGCAGTAGTATTCTTTGCTGTAGATGCTTTGTGGAATATGAATATCAATAATTTGTTTGAGAGTTTGCAGATAACGATATTTCTGGAAGCCCAATGAAGCTTTACAAGAAACCTGAAAGGTTAATCAAGAATTATAGACGTAGGCTATTGATATCCCTTTCATGTTTATAATACCTTACACGACTTATAATGTTCAGTGTTGGTGATGGAGAAAACATTCTCAAGGAAGCTGAACCCAAAACTCCCCAAAAAGAGATAGATGCTGAAGGTGGTCAGCAACATTGTCGTCATGATTAAAGCACGTTCAAATCTTTTCTCTTTCTGATTTGTTTGGCTGTTAATTGCATGAAGGTGACATTTCCCAAGGAATGATTAGGGCATCAAAGGAGGAGTATGAGCAACTTCCTCCTTACATGAAGACTCTCGCATCATGGGAGGTCTATTTTTTTTCTTGAACTATGTTGGAGTTCTTCTAATACCTTGTACACATTTGCTACTCTTTATGTTTTTTTATAAGGCGTATTTCGATTTGATTAAGTGAACTTCGTAAATTTTCAACAATTAGTCAATTAGTATGCATCATTAGTATACAAAAGATGTATCAATATATTTATATTTCAAATTACTTTTGATACAATATTAAAGCTCACGAGGGAAGTCCATTTTAAGTCCTTGAACTACCTTCAAGGTCAAAAGTATGCCTTTAAAGACTTTCTCAAATGAAAATACAACCTATAAAATATTCTGCAATGTCTTCTCTCGTCATTTCGCACGTTTTTTGTCCTTGTCTTTGCATTGACAATCATTAATTGGTCAGTGGTCATGGCGATAGGGGTGTTATTTTAGTTTTATCACCTCAAAGCAATCTACTGTAATGTTTACGTTTTTGCGACTTATCTTTGGATAGGAATTACTGGAGGCGATTTCAAAATTAAATGCGTACTTCGTTGGTGACAAAGCTCAAGGAAGTGTTGCTCTGAATCAAGATGATGTTGGTGAAATTGGATTGGGTATGTATACTTGCTGCTCTGTGCCCACAGGGTTTAAATGTTTGAGTTCTATTACATGCAAAACAACATCGTTACGTCTAACTACTGTTTTACTGATGCACAAGATGTATTTCAGTTGTAGTACGCAGCACTATTTCATCTAGAACTATGTGCCTTGCACTACATTCACATTGATATCAAACATGATAAGCAATATAGTATGTTGGGCGTGTTTGGATTGCGGCCGGCGCTCGCCGTGCCAACCGTCGGCGCGCCCCTGCTTTTTGGCGCGCGTTTGGATGGCGGCCGGCGGAAGGCGCGGGCGCGGGGGCGAGGGCGCACCGACGCACAATCAACGTGGTTGCGGGAGTTGGCGCGGGCGGCCGATTCGTTCGCCAATCCTTGCGTTGGCGAGCTGTGGGCGTCGGCGCGCCCTGGATCGGCAGGGCGAAGGGTGACCGCCATCCAAACACGCCCGTTATCTCCATACCATAGATGTGCCTAATATTTCGCGTTGCTCCCTTTCATCCCCTTGTTCCTCTTTTAGGGCGCAAAGGAAGGTCCTACCTGTTAATCCTCCTACGGCTTAATCAATTAGCTATGGAGACGATCGATGGATCAATCTTGTACACGCTGCGCAAGAACGACTCCTAGGCAATTTTTCAAGAAAACCTGCAGGAATAGCTATTAGCTATTAGCCTGCTGCCGCAATGTACTGTAATGAAGACTTTTGATAATAACATGTAATCTAGCAAAAAACTTGATTTGGTTGCTGTATATTCAAGCGTGGAGTTGGAAAAGTGTGTTTTTTTAGCTTTCTCCTGCTCTGAGAATTTTTTAAAGTTCTGGTCTGTATTAAATTATTAATAGAAAATTGTGTTATGGAAATATTATTGGCTTCTCGATGCTGCAACTTGATCTACACAATGTGTAGTCACAATGTCAGTATCATGCATGATGCATGTCATACAAAAGAATGCAGAGGTTCTTCATGGTGCAAGATAATCATATGATATTTATATATCAACCCACTCCGGTACAAGAATAGCGGCAAAAGCAGATGTTTTCTCTAGTGGACTTGCACTGTTGCACATATCTATTTACTCCCTCCGTATCGTTTTGTTTGACGGTGGGAAAAATTAAGAAATATGTGAAATGTCTATTTTGCCCTCCGTCTCTATCCCGTTTGCTCCTCCCTGCGCTCGTGACCCGACGAGGCGACGTCGATGGCGACCTCCCCATCGCCGGCTACCTCCCCGCCGGCTCCCTCCCCGTCGCTCGCTTCCTCCCCTCCGCCGGCGGACTCGCCGTCGCCGCCTTCCTCCCCGCCGCCGGCTTGCTCGTCGCCGCTGGCTTCCTCCCCATTGCCGGCTCCCTCCCCGCCGCCACTCCTTCCCCCGCAGCTCCTCTCCGCCGCCACTCCCTCCGCGGCAGCACCGGTGCCACAACCGATTCCTCCGTCTCCATCCCTAAGGTACTCCCTTCCCTGATTTTCCATCCTTGATTTTGCGTTCTTGATTTTCCATCCATCCTTCCTTGATTTCCCATCCAATGGCACTATTTCTTGGAGTAAAAGGGAAAAGCTTAGTGCTAGCTTAGAGTAGTTAAAATTCGGAATCACTATGCATGCAGATATATGTAGTACTCGTGCCAATTCTTTTAGTGCTAATCGCAGTTGTTGCTCAATTCAAATTCAGAGTTGTAGTGTGAAAAATTTTGAAGAAAAAGTACATTTAGATCAGTTTAGTACTTTCAGTTCAGTTCAGAAAAGACTTTCAATTTGGTTCAGAAGAAGTACATTCAGATTTGTAATTTTTGTAGCAACAAGAGCTTACATTCAGATTTGTAATTTTTGTAGCAACAAGAGCTTGTATCAATGGATTTTTCATATGTGCTTATAATTGACAGTTCAGGAATACATTTTTTTTTCATATGTGCTTATAATTGATAGTTCAAGAATAAATATGGATTTTTCATATGTGCCTATAACTGGCAGTTCAAAAACATTCTTATACGCGATCTTTAGTATTGATATGACTAAGAGTTGTAGAGCAGAGCTTAGTTTTGTACTATTCGTGCTAAGTGGCCACGTGAAGACGCCGACAAGCCTATATTCATACAGCAGGACAATGCTAAGCCTCACATTGCCCCTAACGACATACTCTTTTGTGAGGCTGCTAAGCAAGATGGTTTTGACATCAGACTTATGTTTCAGCCACCAAATTCACCGGATTTCAATATTCTAGATCTGGGCTTCTTTAGTTCTCTCCAGTCAATCCAGTACAAACAATCAGCCAAAACAACAGAAGAGCTTCTAGCTGCTGTCGATCAAGCTTTTGAAAGTTATTCGCCGTGCCAACTAAATAAAATTTTCTTAACTCTTCATGGTTGCATGAAAGAGGTTATGAAAATTGGCGGCGGCAATGGATATAGTATGCCACACATTAGGAAAGAGATGCTTGAACGACAAGGAAGTCTGCCGTTGCAACTAAAATGTACTGCTTCACTTGTGGATGAAGCTACAACAAAATCCAATGAATAAAGAGTGTGCTTTGGTAAGAATAAAGGCTACGTTCAGATAAGAGCAAGTATGTTGATCTCCAGACCCTCAAGCTGCAGGAAAATCCCGAGGTTAGTACTGTAATATCTATCATTGCTCTGTAATAAGACCATCCATGTGTGTATTGTACATTGGTTAACTATCATATGATAAACCTCAGCAATCACCTTTTTTTAATCTTGGCTCTCAGGATGTTCCAACTGGTGAGCTCCCTAGGAATGTGCTGCTTTCTGTAGACAGGCACCTTGTTCAGACCATTGTTCCAGGGACTAGATTAACTGTAGTTGGTACAAGCTGAATTGGAGTACAAGCTGAATTGGACATACATGATCTACTTTTATGTTATTCTGGAGTGCATAATTTCTGAAGCATATATCAAGCATAATTTCTGAATTGGTTATTTCAAATATTCTTTTCTTGGAAGGTTGCATATATCATTATGTCTGTAGAATTTATTTTCAAGCAGTAGAGGAATACTCGTGTATTTTATGAGCTTATATCTGTAGAGTTTATTTTCTTGGAGTACTATGATCTTCTTATCAAGTTTTAGCAGTAACTTGATCTTTATCAAACCTTGCAGGTACCAAAATTATTCACCTTGTCCAAGATTTTGGAGGAGGACAAATTCATGTTGTTTTTTTAGAGGAGCAGAACAAGATTTTAGAGTAACTTGGAAGTGTAACATCTAGGGAAAAAATTAGACTTGATATTGCATATATGATGCCCATTCAATGTAGGATTTGTGCAAAATTTCGAGATGGAGTTCAGATTTATTTCCAGATTTCAGATTTAGTATGATGTTTAAAGCTTGCAGGTTATAGAGTTGTAAACAAGATCACTGTAGCCTGCAGCTTGTATGAACTCAAAATTAATCACTCAAGAGTTGATCTGGATGGACCATTGTAGCCTGCAGCTTAAACAAGAAGAAAGAGGAGATATTGTTTTCTCCTTGGAGTATCAGTTCAGTATAGTAGTATCAGTTCAGAGTAGTTCAGGACATATTTGAATCACATTTCTGTAAAAAAAATTCTCCTTCTCTCTTGTAGCAAATATTTTCACAATGTCAATGCATTCTGAAATTTCTCAACAACACAAAACTACTGCATTCTGAATTTCTCAATACATATATGCATCCACAACACAACTCAGTACATTTCTCCACAACGCATCCAGAGGTAGCTGATGAGCTACCTAAGAAGGTCCGAGCTGAGCTGCAAGTCAGAGCCGACGAGGACGATGGCACGGGGCTGGAGCTGACGCTTGTCGTTGTCAGTTCGGGCGTTCTTGGAGAGAAGCGGATCGATGAACCTGCCGGAGTGCGTCTCGGCGGCGACGTGGAGCGCCGTCCACATGAGCTGGCCCCTCACGCGGCCACCGGTGGCACGACGACCCTGAGGCCGCCCTCGGTGCGCGGGAGGCGGGGACGGCGGCGGCTCGCTGGAGGAGGGGACGGCGGCGCGCGGGAGGAGACGGCGGCGGCCGGCGGCGCGTCAGAGGGGACAGCGGCGGTGCGCGGGAGGAGGAGGAGACGGCGACGGCTCGTGGGAGGAAGAGACGGCGACGCCGCGCGAGAGGAGGAGACGGCGGCGGCGCGCGAGAGGAGTGGACAGCGGCGGCGCGTGGAGCAAGTGAGCAGAGGAACTGAGGAAGAGGTTGGCAGAGGCAGGGGCAGGGGCAAATCGGGCACACCACATTTGGATCGTGCGGAAGTCTGGCTGGAGCGTCAAACATTTCGATTTTTTTCCTTTGACCTGCCGGCGACAAACAAAACGATACGGAGGGAGTAGTATTTACATTCCTCCAACGTGGTATATACTATAATATTATTGCGCATTACAATTTACACGACTTAAGAATTGACACATAAATTGAATTCTACAAACCCGTGCGGCAGCAGCAGCAGCAGCAGCCCCCCCCGATCCAGCCATGGTCCTCAGGTTTTACTGAGATGGAATCTGGAGAATATAGTTGCTCAAGGTGGATCTGTAACAATGTCTGCCTTCGGCTACTCCCTATGCCACATACCCTCATGAAGCTAAAGCATATATCTCGTTTGCCTGTGCCACTGGGACATACACCACATCTGTCAATGAGCTGTGTGTCCGACCATAGAAAAGGCATCCATGTGCCACCACTGAACAACGCAAGCAAGTTAAGGTTCAGAGCTCATATGTGTCTAATCTGTAGCAATAAAGCATATAGAAGTTCCCAGAAATCATTGGATCAGAAACTAACCCCAAATTTATTAACAAGTATGTGTTTATGAGGATGCACATCACTGGCAGCAATGGAACAAATGGGCAGATGAATCCTGAAGGAGCAGCAGTAAGATGTAAGTTCACCAGGGGAATCTTGTAGACAAGAGTGATACAGAAAGTTCTATTACCTCCTGAATTACCAAATGAGTGCCTCCCGTTATCCTGGTCAATCCAACAGAGCATGCCAAGGCCAGCTAGGAGAAGCATCTAAACACGCTGACATGACATGGCAAAGATACATTTGTCAGATATAAGTATTTTGCTTATTACACAGTCGAGTTTCACCATGGGACAGAAGCGTGTTGCTTGATTATAACCAGTAATATGTATATTGTTTAGATACTTACAAGGGCAAGAATGTTGTAGAAGCTGAAGTTGTGAGGACAAGAACCCCTATACATACAGATGCAATGATGCAAGCAGCTGTCTTCCGTCTCTTTATCTCATCCAACTTGCCTGCAGAATCAATAGAAGAGTTGATTAGCTATTATAACTGAAATGCATCAACTCAAAAATATAGAATGGGTTCAAGTCAATATGCAATTGCCTAGACATACTTGCATAGAGCTGCTTCTCAATGAGAGGGTCCTTTATTGACTCTATTTCAGTTACATCCTTTATTTCAGATGTCCCCTGTACATGGTTCTCATCTCCAAGAAGACCCCTCACCTTCTCCACATCATCTTCTTGGCTCACACGGAATGATGCTTGCAGAGAGGATGGCAGGGGTACCTCATTTGGAGGAACATATCTGAGGATCAAGATGGATATAGCAACTATAGTGAATGCAAGGAGCGCGCCTACACTGACCTGCAGCCAAAATTTTATAACCTTTTTAGTTCTAAGCAACAATCTTTATAATGCTTATTACTTAAAGTTCCATGCATAGCATGTCAGAATCTTCCAAAGTCCTAACATGTCATCTCTAAAGAAGGTGCATTAAATGTCACCTTGAACCAAAGACCATAAGACATCTTGAATGCTTACCATTCCAGCCAATTGAGAAACATCCATGAAAAAAGCAAGAGAAGCAGCGCAGATGCCAGTCACGATTGTACTCTTAACAGGAACTTGTGTTCGGTTGTTGAGATCCGAGAAGAAGGATGGCAACAGTCCATCTCGTGCCATGGCCATCAATATTCTTGGCTGTGAGAAAAATGTTGAACCAGAACTTCAAATATCTATCTCAGTATTATTATAAAATAGTGTTCTGTGTTGGCTGAGAAAACAAATTAATCAGAAATTCAGAACAGCGAAATTCTGTCCAGATCATATCTGGACATTGTTCAGAATTTTACTCAGAAGGGGTGCATGATAGGATATATTAACATAAAAAGTATTTAGGAGGATGGATTTTATCCAGCTTTTAACAACCACATGCTCACATCATGTAGCAATTAGTATTATTATAAAATAATGATACTTGGTATAGAACCATTTGAAATGAGACTGAATCGTTCCCCGAACGTCAATTATTGATTTTACTTGGACTGGCTGATGAATAAAGGACAGGGCTTTGAAGCTTCTTTTCCTACAGAAACTCCAGAGGCTATACTACTAAAGATATTTGGATTTTTATCATACGAATACAATTTAGAAGTATGGCTACACTTTGATAACATAACTGCCAATTTGACATGTTTTGGATGTGTAAATACATATTGCTTTTACACATTAATTAAACCGATAGTAGTCTACCACAAAATCACCAACAAAAGCAACTGCAACTTAGCCATATAGCAACAATTTACTAGCAAGGTCACTCTGAACACATCAGATTCCAATCAAAGCATGTGTCGTTGTCTATCACATTCAAATTCGATACTAGGGTGCCATATCAAAATTTTGGACATGAGCATCACAACAACCAAAAGTAAACAAATTTCATAAAAGATTTGGGTCTCTCAAGCATGTTGCTGTAAACGATGCAGTAAATCCAGGATTAGCCCAGAAGACTTTGCCTCTGCATCAAGTCCTTCCGCACCTCCGAGTTCAACACAAGGTGGGAGAAGTGCTCGTCAAGTACCAATCCTAGAGCGCTGGCCACTGCCCCAAAAGAGAGCACACTTGCACATTGCTCCAGTCCCATCATTCCTGCTGCCTCCGCAGACGAGGTCGGGGCGAGCCACTTGTTCATTTGGAATATTAGCTGTTGTCCATTTGAAATGTTAGCTGTTGTTTTTCAACAAATGTCGTTGAAGAAGACCAGGAGCAGAAAAAGAAAAAGAAAAAGAGGACGGAGGAGAAAAAGAAGGGGAAGGAGGAAGACAAAAAGGGGAGGGGCCGGCCGATCCAGGACCTAGCCTGCAAGAACCTTTAATTCTGTTGTAATATTAGATCTATTTTTATTCTGTTGTAATACTAAACCTCTAAACCTATTGTTATGATATTAATCGTTAGACATTGAAATCGTTAGATTGGGGGATATGGTCGGGATAGGGAATCGTAGGGCCGGCGGCGGGGGCAGGCGGAGAAAGGAGGAGAGCGACGGGAAAGTCTGCTGCTTCATCTGCTGTCCTTATTTTTTTGTTGTCCTTGATTTGTTTGTTATCTTATATATATTTATAGGTTCTTTACAGATGTCCCCCAGAAAAAATCCCCCAATTGTGAAATCTTTATTTGAAGAACAGAAGAATTATGTACATAAAATCGGCTTCGGTAGTCTTCTAGAGATGGCAGTTTGTGATTTACCAATTGAATTGATAATGTGGTTGGTTAGCAAGGTGGACTGTGATTTAGGTGTTCTGCAGGTTGGTCAAAAGTCGACAACGATAAGGCCATTGGTTCATATGCTACTGGGGTTTCAATGCGAAAATCTGCCAGTGTCACGAGCAAATATGCCACACAAGGTTAAGCAAAAATTCTCCACTGGCGGAAGGGACAAATATGTAACTAAGGTTATGCATCAGATGGCTAGTGAAACAGATGAAGAAGATTTTTATGTATCTTTCATGCTAATAATGATATGTTTGTATATAGCCCTGAACTCTTGTTTCCAAATCAATCAAGAATTTCTGAATGCAGTTAGTGAATTGGATAAAATAAATGATATGGATTGATGTGGTTTAAAAGTTGATTATTTGCTTGAAGATATCAAATCCTTCAGGTTGAAAAACAATAAAATAATCAACTATGAAACCACACCAATGCATGTCATTTATTTTATCCAATTCACTAACTGCATTCACGAATTCTCGATTAATTTGAAAACAAGAGTTCAGGGCTATATACAAACATATCATTACTAGCATTAAAGATACGCAAAAATCTTCTTCATCTATTTCACTAGCCATCTGATGCATAACCTTAATTACATATTTGCCCCTTCCGCCGGTGGAAAACTTTTGCTTAACATTGTGTGCCACATTTGCTCGTGACACGGACAGATTTCCGCATGAAAATCCCAGTAGCTTATGAACCAATGGCCTTATCATTATCGATTTTTGACCAACCTGCAGAACACCTAAATCACAGTCCACCTTGCTAACAAACCACATTGTCAATTCAACTGGTAGATCACAAACTGTCATCTCTAGATGACTTCCGAAGCCGATTTTATGTACATAATTCTTCTGTTCTTCTAATAAAGATTTCATAATTGAAGGAGGATTTTTTTAGGAAACATTTGTAAAGAACCTATAAATATATATATAAGAGAACAAGCAAATCAAAGACAGAAAAAATAAGGATAACAAATGAAGCAGCAGACCTTTCCGTCGCTTTCCTCCTTTCTCCGCCCGCCCCCGCCACCGGCCCTATGATTCCCCATCCCAACCGTGTCCCCCGTCCCGACAATTTCAATGTCTAACAATTAATATCATAACAATAGGTTTAAAGATTTAGTATTACAACATAATAACAATATATCTAATATTACAACAAAATTAAAGGTTCTTGCAGGCTAGATTCTGGATCGGCCGGCCCCTCCCCTTTTTGTATTCCTCTTTCCTCTTCTTTTTCTCCTTCGTCCTCGGTTTTTTTTCTTTTTCTGCTCCTAGTCTTCTCCAATGACATTCGTTGAAAAACAACAGCTAACATTCCAAATGAACAACATCTAATATTCCAAATGCACATTTCCAAATGGAGCTCGGAAGAGCGGAGGTTGGTGGCCTGGCGGAGGACGGCGCAGACGAGGTCGGGGCGAGCCGCTTGGGAGAGCGACGCAAGGAGGCCCGGCGGGGGGTGCGGGAGGAGACGGGACGGCGCGAGGGCGGCAAGGAGGTCGTGGTCGGCGTGGCGAGCGGCCTGGGAGGCGACGAGGCGAGGGCGGCGGGGAAGTACGGGGCGACGGAGCCGATCGCCGCGAGGAGGTCGGCGGAGGGGGGGGCAGGAGGGAGAGGGAGCTGGAGAGCGTGGCAACGAAGGAGGCGAGGAGAGCGCGGAAGCTGGAGAGGGAGCTCGATTTGGAGGATGCGGAGGAGAGGACGGAGGCGGCGGTGACGAGGTCGGGGTTGGCCGGCGAGAGGGACCACTTGGAGGGCGGGATGGAGGTGGGAAACGCGGAGGAGGTCGCAGGCGGCGGCGCGACGCCGGGGGTGAGTGCGATGGGGTGCGCAGGGGCGACGGCGTGGCCGCCAGAGGGATTGGTGATAGCGGCGAGGAGGGTCATGGCGCCGGCGGCGAGAGGGGGGAAGGTGTTAGGGTTTTGGGTCCGAGGAGGGAGACGAACTGATTGAAAAAGGGGAATCGACGAGTCACGAGTGTGTCCAGTGAACAATTAAGTAAGTGGGCCGTATCAGATAGATGGGCTGGGCCGAATAAGTCCTCTTCCTCGGCTACAATCTTCGCTTTTCTATTTTGTGTTAAATTTTATTTATTTATTGCGTACATGTCATTATAAATTTACATAAAGCTGTAAAATTACAACACAGTAACATATTTTGTAAATGCCATATAATTTTAAAATATAATAATAATATGGATGCAATTTGATCATTTTTTTATGAACAGTGGAACAAAGTGCCGACATTCCTTAAAAAAAAAAATAGAGGGAGGACAAGTAGTGGGATTATCAACACGCCCATAGGTAAGGATGTCCTCTCCAGCCTGGAAAATAATTTGGGTTGATCTCTTACTACTCGTTTAATATTTCTTCTTTGTGATATTTGGCTATATATTAAAGATGTGTTTGTTTCTCTCGTTCCAGATGTTTTAAACTCCACAAATGACTACTTTGTGAAAAGCTTCGACAAACGCCCTTGGACACAGAGGATGATAAAGTTGGCACTATTCATTGACTAGATATATGTGGCTAACTAGACGAAGACCCCGCGCGTTGCGCGGGTGTAACAATGCACTGATGGCATTTATGTTTAGTTTTGCCTTTTGTTTTTTAAAGAAATATATGATTTTAACTAATTAAAAGCAAGTAGTTATGGAATAATACTCAATACTAAGGCACTCATGCTACTTTATATTAGAATGTTGGTTTGTTAATCAGAATCGGTAATTAAATGTCTCTTAATAATCTTAGTTGGTTAGTTTATAAATGCATTAACCTTTGTAGGTTTAGTGTACAACTTTATATTTTAAAATGACAAAATGGGCTAAGGTAATGAACAAAATCATTTTGTCCTAAGTAGAAAATGCATGGACTAAACTAAATATAAGGTAATTATAGAATAACGTTTTTTGGTTTTTATTTAAGCACCTTACAATTTAATTGATTACCAACAATTAAATTAATATTTAAATGCATTTTCCTTTAGGTACAAAATTATAGAAAATGAACTTAAATCGGAAAATTATGAAATTTATACCGGTGGTAAATTATGACTCTATTTATCCATAGAATTTATTTCATCTTAATCGGACGAAGGAAGAATTTTTGGCGGCCATCGAAAGTTTAACATTTGTTTGCACAAATGACGACAGCAGCGTTCTTCTAGCTCCTGTTGCTGTAGCATCTGGGGAAGACCACGGCCACCATTAGCTCTAAGAAAATCAACACCGGAGAGATGGTGTGTATACTTTATATATTGTCTACCATAACTAATTAAAAGGGAGTAGTTATGGCATGACCAAAGACAATCAGACGCGACGATGGCAAAACGGGTCGGCATTAAACGACTACTTTGCTAGTGTAAGGCTCCGGTCAATACAACCACGGCGACGATATTCTACTTGGCATTTTGAAAGGATATATTGCATATTTTCTAAAATACCCTTAATTGCATTGTAAATTAATAAATAAGGCCTTTAAATACCTACTTTAATTTGTTTATGGAAAATCCTATTAGTTGGTGGCAAGATTATATTTTTCCTATGATGTGGACTAAATCTAGTATTTTATGTAATAATTTTAGGAATTTTGAAGATGATTTACTATTTTAATTATTAAATACTAAAATAATTATGCTATTAATTTTATATAAAAACTTATTAGTGAAATTTGCAAAGTTATATTTTTAATGGTCTCTAAACAGCATCTAGTATTTTACATAAATTTTGCATAATTTTTGGAGGTCTCTTTGTATTTTTAATAAATAGAAAGCATAAATCAAAAATCTGTAATTATCTGCAATTAAGCGCTGACATCACGCTGACGTCATGCTGACGTCAGCCGTCTTCAACCTCCAGACAGCGCGCAGCCCGTTGAGAGAAACGGCGATTGCCGGAGCTACGGTCCTCCGTTTTGGACGTTCTTGGGCTCTACGGATTCGTCTCGACGGCGCGCTTCTAATGGTTCCATTTACACGGCCGGCAGCGGCTGGACTCGGCGGCGCGACGAGCTACAGCGGCGGCGCTCCACGAGGTGCACGGCGGCGGCTGTACGGCAAGTCTACGGCCAAATTGAATGGCGGGAGAGCTTCAGGGATGGAATGTGGGGGCTTACCGAGAGACGTAGGTGCTCGGAGAAGGCTCGAAACCGCATGTCGACGTGAGCTCCACGGCGGCTCCGAAATAGGTCAACGGCGGCGAGGGAGCTCCGGCGGCGAACATGTCAAATCAAGTGAGGGGAAATGCTCGTGAGGTGGAGGAGATACTACCAGCGCGAGGAATCGGACCGAGGCTTACCGAATAGGAAGAAATCAACGGAGAGGTGCTCGCCAAGGGTTTCGGGTCGACGAGGGATTCCGGCAATACGACGGCTCCGGCATCGCTAGCATTGCACGGCGAGGTCCGGGAAGCACCGGAGACAACAGCGAGCAGGCGCAGATGCTCGAGAGCGAAAGAAATGGAGAAGAAAAGGAAAAACCGAGGCGTCGGTGAGGTTTATACCGGCGGGGAGGATAAGCACGGCAACGCCAGCGTGGGCAATGAAAAAGCATAAGATGGAGCGAGGCGGCAGGGCAAAAGCTGGCTGCGCGTTGGAGAAGGTTGGAAAGGCGGCGGCGGGGGGCAGAGGTGGAGGGGATGGAGCGAGGCGGCAGGGCAAAATGGGCGACGCGAAGATCCGCCGGCCGAGGACGGAGCGGTGGAAGATCCGACGGCCGAGGGCGGAGCGGTACTGTGCTTAGGAATAGTAACCGGATAGGACAAAATCTCTAAGAATATAGAAGAAGGTGGATACAACAGGTCACAAAGTCAAAGTTGGGGCTAAAAGCAACCCATCCCGTCCTAGAGTAAGGGCATACATGCATAGATTGTCGATGATTTCTTGGGAAGATCCACATGGCAAAGATGTTGGTGTGCCCCATCCTTATGTAGTAACCACATCCGTCATGTGTGAATCTTCCATGGCTCAATGGATTTGCATTGTATGCTCAGCATGTGATCTACATCTCCAAATGTTTTTAGTGGGGTCCAAAATAGTGCTTCCGAGGAATTAAATGGAGTAAGTCGACTTGACAAAACAATCACAAAAAATAAGCCAATAAGGTATGCAATCTCTAGAAGTGGGATTAAGTGTAATCTGGTTGGTCCTTAGCCAAAGGGAGAAGAGTTTCCCTAGTTGTTTCTAACCATGTAGCAAGACTCGAGGTTAGCCATAAGAGAATTACTTTGGAATGGTATATCGCCTCAAACAGTATAGCTACACGATAAAGAAGTAGACAGCCGCAAGCGGAAGGAAGGAGGAAGGGGAGGGAGAAGGAGGAAGAAGAACCAACCTATGTATCCACCAACCTCGCCACTGCCATTGGAGCTATCAGGTTAGGGTTGCGGGTTTGGGGTGGGGTTTCTCGTGCCCCCAGGCTTATAGGGAAGTCGGGGAGGTGATGGCTCGACGGTGGTGGGGTTAGGTTTGGGGGGACGGGGAGGCAGCAGCAATGCCATCGAAGCTGCATGCTCCGTGAAAGATGGTTGAGCCGAAACTGACAAAGGGTGGATCAGCAACACAACGGTCGGGGTCGTTGTGGCAACAGGAGGTGAGCCGGTGGAGCAACGAGGCGAGGCGGCGGTCTCCAGTCGAGGATGGCGGCGGAGGCAATGACAGTGGGGGAGGAGGTGTGCAGAGCAAGGAGGAGGTGGCGGCGGCGGTCGAGCGCCGAACATCGGATGCGTTAGAGCAAACTTAGGAGAAGCTCTATATGGTGTTGTAAATTCGCAACATCATATAGTGTCTGGTAGGTAAGAGAACCTTTTAGAGTGTGGTGTAAAGTGTGAAGTAAACTTGCAGTGAAACTCTAACATTTACAGCAAGTATCGAGCTTTTAGTAGCTTTGCTCTAGTAGGGAGACGGGAAGGAGAGCGGGGCGGAGGTAGAGAAGAGCATCGAAGTTGGGGAAGGGAATTGAGTGCAGTCGCTCAGCGGAGGTGGTGTCTTGGGTGGCCTCGCTTGGTGGTGGCGGCTGCGTCTTCCCTTCGTTTGTCTTTGGTGCAGGCATCCTCTGGCGGCTTGTTGTGGTCACGCATCCTGACCGGTGGTGGCGGTGGTCTTCTTCCGTGCATCCCACTCGGCGGTGGCGGTTCTCGTCCGCGCATCCCGTGCGGTGGTGGCGCCAGTCTTCGTCCGTGCATTTCGTTCGGCGGTGGCGATCACGGTCTTGTCATGATTGGGTCGTCTGCCTTGTGCTGGCAGCGTTGTGTTGTTTGTAGCCTAGCATCCCTCGTGTTGTTGGCGGTGTTGGTCCCTCCCTCCTCCTCCTCCTCCTCCTCCTCTGTTTCTCTTCTCTTTTGTATAGTGCAGTTTTCTTCTGCTTAATGGAATGACAGAGCTCCTGCCCTTTAGCTCAAAAAAAAAAAAGGGAGGGATCAGGACGGATGCTTTTGTTGGGACTCGGGACGTTGTACTGTCGTCAGCTAGTCGCCCCTACCCATAAACTATTGTGTACGTATTTATTTGTTTTGCCTAATATAATGGTCAAATGAACCTTTTCCCCTATGATAAAAATATGAATAAGTGTGCATGTTTGATCTAAGAGAAATGCTTTAATACGGGCGTCCGACGCCCGTCGAACGCTCGCATTCTTTGGCCCGAGCGAGACGCCCTGCATAGCTTCGCTCCTTACGTTAAAGGTAATGTGTAGCTCAACTCATAACATTCGATCGAGCGCTGATGTAATAGCTAGCTATCGATGAGGTTATAGGAATTAGAAAACGGTTTTGCTTCCTCGCAGTCGCCTGGGCGGCAGCGAAGCCGCCCAGGCGACTTCTCCTGCCGCGCCGTCGCCTTCTTCCTCCTCGCCGCGCCGCCATCTTCCTCCTCGCCGGCGCTCGCCGTCGCCGCCGTCGACCTCGCCGCCGCTGCTTCGGGTTTCGGGTTAGGGAATATTGGGGTTCCCGGGGTGTAGAGGGAGGTCGGGGGAGGCCGACGACCGGCGGTGGGTGGGGCTCGTCGGGGGCGGCGGCGAAGGCGGCGGTGGCGCCGCCGGAGCCAGGGGAGGGGGCGAAGGCGGGTGGGCCGGCGGTGGAGGGGGGACCGCCCCTCACCCCCTCGGGTTAGGGTGGGCGGCGTCGGCTCGGCGGCGGGAGGCTGGGGCGGCGGAGCGGCCGGCGGCGAGGGCGCCGCCGGCCGGGGCGAAGGGAGGAGGCGGCGGGGGTGTGCGGAGCAAGAGGCGGGCCCGTCGGGGAGGAGGAAGGAGGCGGCGGGGGCGGCGGGCGGTGGGGGCGGGAGGAGGAATCGTCGCCTGGGTTGCAACGAAGCAACCCAGGCGACTGCCGCCGAGTCAATCCCATTAGAAAAAGATGTGTGTACGTGACAACATGCATATATGTGTGCATTAGCTAGGTAGGTACGTAGTATGAATTAGAAAGAGAAGTGTGTACGTATCAGCATGCATACATGTGTGCGTTAGCTAGGTAGGTACGTATTTATAGTACGTATATGTTAGCTAAACAAATTGCTGTAGTAGGCAAACTAAAAATGGTCTAGTAGCATAAAATTTTTGTTGCGCCTTCTGTTGAAAAATGTTGTAATAGAACAAATTTTTTATTGCACGTGGCGTCGAAAACGCTTGAAACGCGCCGCCCGACCGCGTGATTAGCGCACATGGTCATGTCTCATGTGATAATTACCGCGCACCGCTGCTTATTTGCATGGCCGTGTATTAGTAGCTGGCTCATAACATGGTTTCGTCACGCATGGTTTTATTGTGCATGTAAAAATAGTTACACTAATAAATTAGTACGTACTCATGCAAAAAATCACCGTGTGGTACATCTCCTTCATCACCGCGCCGCCACGCACGACCAGAACACCACCAGGAACGTCGCCAACCCCTCCACAATTAACCACCTGCATCCATTACTCCATCCATCTCAGTGATTGATCATCTCAGCTCCATCGTATCTAGCTGCATCTAACGTGCATGCATGCATGCATTGATGTATAATCGATGATCGATATGCATGTACCTCGCGTATGAGATGGCCAATGACCAGACCGTGGGTGGCACGTTCAGCAGCCGGTTCCTGATGATGATCATGGCGAGCCTGCAGCTCTAAATCATGCCCATTCCCGGCGGCGAGTAGCTCGCCGTCGACGATCGATGTCTTTCTCTTTCCGGCATGATGTTCCATTGCCATTGCTGCAGAGTGTTAATTCTGGGTATTCTTCAATTCACTTTGTGTTTTATCTTCGCTCTTCCTGAGCTTAAGTTCATGCAGGGCCATGCGTAAATGGTTGGTGCAACAGCTAGTGCAATACACACAAACACACTCTTGGCATGTCCAAACTGAAAGATGAGCAACCGATCGCCAGAATGTTGACGCTAGCTTAGTGATCTGCTGCTACAGCACGTACTCCATCCGGTCAAAAATAGTAATCGTTTTGAACACAATGACATTGACACGGTCTCCAAAACACAATTTTGACCATAAAGGATTATTATAATTTATTTATAGAATACACTAATATTATATAATATTATGAAAGCTCTCTCTGATAGTTTGAAAAATATTTATAGATAATTCAAAGAAATTTAAAATGAAATTTAAATCACAACAAAATTAAAAAAAGCAGAAATTAAAATATTTTCATACTACGTTGTGTCGACGGCCAAGACGTGGCCGTCAACACAGGCTTTTCGGTGTATCCTCTATCGACGGCTTAACGGCTAGCCGTCGATAGACGTAGACGCCGTCATGTCTCGGACGCTTCCGTGAGGCCTCCTCCAAGCTCTCTCGACGGCTGAACCGTAGTCCGTCGAGAGTGGCCCCGATTCGTGCTCAGTCTCGATGGTTCGTTATTGGCCGTCGATACTTATGGATATGTATCGACGGTTGCATGCATATTGGTCGTCGAGACGACAACTAGCAATCGACTCTACCACGGATTCTTGTAGTGTAAAGTTTGAAAATTTTGACTTAGGATAAATCTAGAATGATTATTTTTTGAGAAATATTTATGGAGTACTTACGGACGGTGTGTGCAACGAAATTAATCAACTGAATTAACCATTCATCCATGCATGTGTATGTGTGTGTTGTGCACGCTTTGCGTGCTCCCACGTCCCCCATATATCTCCATGGCTCCAGCGCCAAGCGGTTAAATTCTTCAGGTTATTTGATCAAGTTTAGAGAAAATATATACTTCCTCTGTCCCGCAAAGAGTATACTTCTAAGAGACTATTAGCCATAAAAATGACCTAGTTGTCCCTAACTAAAGCTATTAACAACCCCCTACATATGCACCTTCGAAAGAAAAAATAAATAATTAAATGCCCATGCACCTTGTAAAGAAAAAAAAAGCAATTAAATGTGCATGCACCTTAGAAAGGAAAAAACAAGCAATTAATCAATCAAATGTACTCTTCTACATGGTCCAAAGTTACAAATGCATTCTTTGTGGAAAAATTTTGAACGCTAGAAATGCACTCTTTGTGGGACAGATGGAGTAGTTAATTGCTAGGAACCAGTTATATTTACCAGCAGCGGGCTCTTGTTCTCTTTTAGACTTGTTTGGCAACACATGTATTAGTCAACATCTAGTTTAGAGTTAAGGGTATTTATTGTGGGGGCATCCCTACTTCACCTACCAATGGGAAACACATTTATTGAGAGCATTCATTCTTCTAACCTCTAAGCTCACTCTCTAATTTCCCAAATCTTTCCTCATCGAGAATCTTCACATAGTTTCCATCTTTGGTTGGGTTTAGAGGTGAGATTGGGTGCCTTGCTTAGAAGATTTCATCTTTGGACATATTCGATTGCCACATCCATATTTCGGTGGTTTTGTTACTCTTGGAGGTTAAGGACTCTAGTGGCTAGTAGTCACCATCAAGCCACATGAGCTTTGTGTGTGGTGGTCGTGGCTAGGGATGCAAATGGATCGGATACAGTCGGATAAAGGCAATATTGTATCCGTATCCGTATTTTTCTCAGATACAGATCAGATACGGATAGTACCGGATACGGATAAAGACACGGATAGTGTCGGATACAAATACGAATAGAGAGACCTCGGGTATTGGTCGGATCGAATAATTCCTCGGATAATATATGAACAATAAAACATTCAAATATGCATGTAATCTATAAAGACACGTCATCAAGGATATGAGTCTTGACAAATAGCTTCGCCAATGAGGAGGTAGAGCACCGCATAACGTTAACTAAGCACCAAGTCAACACACATCCATTGAGTAGTAACACAAAACATCCCATAACTCACAATAAACAATAGCTAAAATACTCGAGATGGGTCTAGCCTATTATCCATTTTTTCTTCGGAAATTATCCATTGGATATTATTCGCGTTATCCATATCCATATCCATATTCATAAAAAATCATCAGATATCCGTATAGCTATCCATATCCTATCCGTATTAATTCGGTCAGTCGGTCGGTCGGAAATTATCCGCTCCGTTTGCACCCCTAATCGTGGCAAGTTTGTGAAGGCTGACCCCACCTCCGTAAGGGAAGGAACAAGAAGTAAACCAAGGGGTGGAGACCTTTCGTGAGGGAAATAGTTGAAAGAGATCCGGGATCATATGTGACCGAGCCTACCTCAAACGGAGAGTAGGATTCTCTCAAGAACCTGAATTTCGGGAAACAAGTCGGAGTGTCTCCCTTCACTTGTGGTTTGCATTCTTTTCTCACTTGTGATTTATGCTATTTGTGGATTTGAAGATAGAAATGGAAGATATTTTGTAGCGTTTGTAGAACATGAAAACCCGCAAATGTCAACTATCAGTTCTTAAGAAGTAATAATGGTACATTTTTTTACATGGTATTTGTTGCATAGACATTTGGTATTTTCGACGTGCGAAACTTGGTTTTTTCACCGCAAAACTCTGTTTTGTTCTCGTGAAACTTTTCTTCGGTCCATCCTGACAGTTGCTAGTATAAAAAAATCAGAATTTGTATACGACGAGAATATCAATGACACGTGGTTTCATGAGTCATGACTGCGCACTATTTGACACGGGGAGTGTTAATTCTTTTTAGTACTAGACCGTTCAAGTGAGAGAGTTTAAATGAATCATGTTAGGGGTAACCGGTGGGCATTCAATTGGTATGCTACACTCCTTAGTATTTTCACAATTTTGAGCCAAAATCATGCTTTCTAAAAATATTATGTCTAAATAATTATGGTTTTTTTTATACAAAGTCTATGCTCTGTTCCAAAACATTTTTTTCAGTTCAAACCATCTTTTTGGAGCCTTTTTAACTCCACTCTATGTTAAAGTATTCCAAACTTTGAATATGTCTAGCTCTTCTCGTCTTTGATCTATTTTTTTCTTCTACAAGTTATGCAAATAAACATGTTGTAGTTTTAGAAGAAGAAAAAAACAGGTAATGAAAATCATGAACTTGTATGCGTCAATAACTAAACTATATGCACTAGAAAACAAAGTTAGGAAGTAGTAATTAAAAAAAAAATCTAAAAGATCTTCCAGATAACACATTATCTAAAAAATTTAAAAAATCAAATATATCGTGTTTTAGCGCTGCAACCATGGCTCAACAAAGCTAAACAACGGAATCAATGTGCAAGTATGAAGATGATAGTAAAACGGAGATCGAGTGGAATTGTAGAAACCAAACACATCGAATATGATATAGTGAAAAGTGAAATGATTTTTTATTATTTATAGAAAGCATGTGGCTTTAGCTACTTAGCCTTAGCAAGTAGTTAAAAAAATAAAAGTTAAAAATAGAAAACGTTTTACAGACATTTTCCTCCCTCTACTTTTCATACCGGACAAATTACCTCCCTTATTTGAAACCACCCAGTTTTTGGTGATGTGATGTCCTAATCACCCGATTTTGAAGGCGCCTATGATTCCACAAAATTTCAACCAAACACGGATCTAGGGTCGGCATCATCATGGTTAGAGTGGGTGGGGTCGGCCTGCAGTGGGTGGTTAGGAGGCAGAGCGGGAGGCGTTGTGGGCCGGGTGGAAGAAGAGGACGGGAGGTATCATTGGATCTAGCCAACATATCCCTCCACGCAGGCGCTTGCTGACTAGTCTATCCCAAAAACTTATTACTTTTTATAGCCGAACATATAGCTCAATTTTTTTTTATGGCATGGCCTTTTATTTTTAATTTGCTATATATCTGAACCTGGAAGATGCTCCAATAATTTTTTCATTGTGTTTCTTACTCTTTCGATCCGAGTTGAGCATTATTTTTGACCTGAAAATCTCTTTCAATCCGAGTTGAGCATTGTTTTTGACCTGAAAATTATCGCTGGATTTGTACTCCTGGGCGAGTGCTGATTAAAAAGCTGGTTAAACCCCCAATGCAAATGCAAACGCTGCTTGCTCAAACGAAGCACATTTAAAACGCATTGGCCCTTAATAAAACTAAAACGTTTTTATTATCTCCAATCTCAACGACCGGTGGATGGCAGATGGTGCGTCAGGAAGAACAAACCTCTGCGACTAGTGTTTCTCGGTGCAGGGTATCCTTGATTGCACAGTACAAATGTTTAAGAGTGATTTTTCTTTTTGATTAGACACTCGCGCAATATATATTCACATAACAGTTCACTTCCATCTCCTTTGGTGTGGTGTTTGGTGCTTGTAAAAATAGCAACGCACAAGAAAAAAAAACCAATGACGATATCAAACAGCTAGCATCCCAACAAAGTTTAGATAAAGTAGGAAAAGGTGCCAGTTTGGTCCCTCAACTTTCACGTTTTCGTCAAATTCGTCCCCGAAGTCCAAAACCAGTTTTAGCACGTCCCCGATCTTTCAAAACCGTGCTGATTTGGTCCCTTGACTGGTCAAACCCGGATTGGAGGGCGATTTTAGCTGATGTCATGCTCATGTGACAGATTCCGCTTACATGGCAATCTACATAACACTCCACATGGCCTTTTTTTCACGAGTAACAAAATAGCAGGTAAAATAATTTTTTAGAAATTCATACATTGCTCAAATGAAAA
>SPJY01006728.1:2552147-2586477 GCA_005191435.1 Raddia distichophylla | reverse complement strand
TAGCGCTATGTAGATTACAAATTGAAAGTACATGATGAAGCATGACATCCTCGGCATCTGTTCAATTGCACAGATGTAATACTTTCTCAAAGATCACATATCTTTCTTTGGTCAGATCTACGATCAGATTGTGATGGACACCAACAGCCTGCTGTATCCTGCAGCCGCCGCCTGTCGAGGGACGATGGCTGGGAAACCCTAGTCCGCTCATCCCTAGGATCGTGGGCTGCGGTGGCGGGGTGGGATCCCTGGGTAGGGGTGGTCGGTGGGAGATCGGACGAATCAGAGTAGTCCATGCCAGATGGAGGTTCCAGATTGCAAGTTGGCAGTACCACCACCACGACCATTAGATGCTTTAAAGTAGTAGAGATAGAGATAGAAATATATATTATCTCCCTTAATACATGATGACCGATGATATAACCTTAATAAATAAAACTCCTCGTCATGGCTAATGATATAGCCTTAATAAATAAAACTCCAAAAACCAGAGGCTTCGCTTAACAATAAATAAAACTGACAACCCAGACGCCTCCTTCTTTTAAGCTTATTTGGTTAACTAATTAACTTATTTACTTAACTTGCCTTTAGCATACAAGCAAATAAGTAAATAAGTTAATTACGGCATCATAGCGTTACCCATACACATACTTATGCCAGTCCATCATGTCATCTCCATCTTTATCAGCTCCGATGCTAGACCCTGCCTCCTCAGCACCCGCACTAGGAGTCATCGCATACATCTTCTTGTCCAACGATCCGAGCAAGGGTGTCCCTGGTCGTTTGGGGTAAAACATTTTACCTGCACCCAGCAAATTAGCACGGGTTAACAAAGGCAATTAAAACAGTCCATCTGAGGTCTCTACTCAAAATTCTGGAGACTCCTATCTACTACCAGTTTAGGTTCTGGAGACCTCGGACATTGTGTGTCCCTACCCAGCGCTACAGAAATGTTCAATAGCAATCTCAAATGACTCCGAGTATCTGAGAACCATTGATTGCCTTATATTACTAATTACCACTATGTATGAATTTACTATGTTGCAATATCATTTAGAGGTTAGGTATCTCAGGAAATAGGACGAGCAGCATCAGACTTGCAACCATGAAAAAACAAATTAGGTACGCATGTCAAAGAAGAAAGATTTACTATAATTTACTTGGAGACAGGCATGCGGAGATCCTACTGTGCACAAAGGAAGGCCTGATGCCGTACATTATTCGTCTACCGGAGTCAACAACTCCTTGCAGCTCTTTGTTACTCATGTCCACAGCAATCACCTGTGCCGTCCTGGATGAACGCTCGGCAATGGTGACGAAGTGAACAACATTATCTTGCTGCAAGCTAAATTTGGGCTGTCCTATGTAGTAAAATCTCCCCAAGTCTGACTGAGGCTTGCCTTTTTCCCCAGCGCTCTGCGGCTTAGCCAGCAACTCAAACTGCACAGGGTTCTTGTCAGCGGTGATGTCACAGGATTGAACCTGGCAGTCGCGCCGCCAATTCTCCTCTGAAGATGTAGCTGTCCTGCCCAACTCCAACGTCCAAATGGCAGCAGTCCAACCAGCAGGGATGTCGTTGGCCGTGTGGTGCCTCTGCAGCTCGACATACTTGATATGACCTTGGACATATGCAATGTCCCGAAATTCAGGTCTACCTAGGAGCTCCCTGTCAGGTTGGAGTGGTGGTGGCAACGGGAAGAAGCGAAGCACAGGGTCATCAAGGAGCGCATCTCAGAGCAGCACGCCATGGTGGATGTCGGCGAAGGCGACGGTGCCATGTTCTCCTCCAACCGTGACCGCGTTGGTTACATAAAGGCCATACCGAAAATTCTCCAGCGCCTCCAGGCTGACGGTCTTGCAGGTCCATTTATCGTCCCCCGTGTGCAGAAGCAGGAGGTCAAAGTGGTTCCATTTAGCATCTTCAGATAGAGTGAGTGCAGCGACAGTGTAGAAGTAGCCGTCACTGTCGCTGTGCAGCCGCAGGATGGATTTACTATCCCTAATGCGGTTGGGGGGGCACAGGAGGGCAAACTGACCGTAGAAGGCGGTGTAGGGCGGCGACCGGTAGGGGAAGGGTGGAAGAGGATGCAACGATGGGCGGCGATTGTGAGAAGGGTCGGCCTTGTAGATGTAGCGGTGCTGCACGCCGTAGTCGTTATAGCGTCCCCCAGGGCAACCAATAACCAGGTGGATGAGGGCAAGGTTGCCCTCCGTGGCGATGACCCTGGGCTCCCTGAGGAAGGTGGCGTCGGAGCTTGGGAAGTCGGGAGAGTGGACGCAGATGTGGGAGACGCGCGGCGGCCGCCTGACGCAGAAGGTGACACGGATCCGGTACTTGCCGTCCCTCGTCCTCCCGCGGGCGGTGGTCGCGTTCTCGTGGTTGCCGATGTACCCGCGGTGATCCATGATAACCCAGCTCGGCAAAGGGTCATCCTCCTCGTCGTTGTGCGGCGGCGGGTGGAGGCAGTCCTCCCACATACAGATACTCATGGTTGATGGCTTGATGCCTGACCTCAAGCTCAAGCTGAAAAAGAGATCTCTCGTCGTATCGCTACTATACATACATACATACATACATACATGCATGCATGCATGCATGAATTCGATAAAATCTCTTTCTTTCTTCTATATATGCGGAGACGGATTCGATAAAAACTCTTTCTTTCTTCTATGCGGAGACGGATTCGATAAAAACTCTGATCTGGGTTGGACCTCTCATGATTCACCCATTATTTATTCGCAATTGCTATTTTGCAGGCGTCTGCAATTAGCCAAAACATGCAGTCGCAAAAAATTCCACTTTCTTTCTACTGCTTTTTCACATTTGCATTTATGGAAGAAACGCTTCGCGATAGTGAAATTTTTTACCGAGGTCGATTTTTGTATAGATATATTTTGTTTTATGTTTATTATAGATTTATTTTGTTTTTTGTTTATTATAGATTTCTTTTATGGCGAGCACTAGGTCCGGATGTCCAAACCTGCTGACATCAGCCTGACGTCATCACGTAACCTGCGCGAATACCTACGGAAACCTAAAAAATAACGGTAGAAACCTGATGAACCGTGGCAACCTGAGGACGAAACATGAGATTTCAAAAAGTTTTCGAGAGTAAGAACCAAGTTTCGATAGTATAAATTCAAGTTTCGGTAGGCAATATCCAAAGTTTCAGTGGGCAAAACCTAAGTTTCAGCACAAAAAAGCGAAGTTTTCGAAAAAGTAAGACCCAAGTTTCAATAGTGCAAAGTCCAAGTTTCCGTAGGCAAAGATCTAAGTTTCAGTAGTAGAAAAGGTACATTTTCATAAGACAAAGTCCCCAGAGTTCCAGATCGAGAAAAGAGAAGGTTTCATATGTACAACTCCAGGTTTTGAGCACACAAATCCTAGGTTTTCAGAGACAAACCTTAGGTTTCGAGTTTGAAAATGGGATGGGTCTCCTCCTTGCCTCCTTCTTCCCCAAATCCGGCGAGACCCTGCCCCTTGCTCACCGGATCCGACGGCAGGCTTGACATCCCTGTGCTTCCTCGTCGTCATGGTCGCCGTCCCCCTCCAGATCTGGCGGCGGCACTTGGAGCACGACGAGGGGAGCTCCCTCGCGTGTGCGCCGACGTGAGGAGGACGGGGTGGCACCGGCCGCCGCGAGAGGGAGGAGGAGGTGGGGCGGCACCGGCGACGGAGGAGGGGAGGAGGCGCGAGGAGCGGGAGGAGGCGCAGCACTGGGCGACGGCGAGGAGCACGGGAGGAGGCGGCGGATGCAACGACGAGGAGGCGCGGGAGGAGGGTGCGACGACAAGGGAGGAGCGCGTGAGGAGGAGTGCGAGCGAGCGAGCTGACGCGAGCGAGGAGGAGCGCGAGCGAGTGAGTGAGGAGTCCGGACGGACGTCCGTCCTAAAGTGTTTTCGTTCTTTTATTTTCTGTATATTATAAATTTTATTTTGTTTTCTGTTTTTCACGTCGAGAGATTTTTTGCTCGTATAATTTGCGAAATCGTGCAGGCGCAAAAAATTCCACTAATTTTCTACTGTTTTTCCACATTTCCAATATTGGAAAAAAATGTTTTGCGATAGTGAAATTTTTTTTGTGTGAGGTCTGCACGCATGTACACGGCATGTGCCTGCACTGTAACACCCCAACCTAACCAGGCTCAAGTGCTATGGACGCAGCATACAAAACAATACCTCATAGAAAATTTCGCCAGCATATCCCCTGCAAATCGGTCACTTTTGCACAGAGGATTCACATTTTCACAATATTAAGCCATCACACAAGTTTAAAACAAAACTGTCTTGAAATCTTTAAGCCTAATTAAGGTACCATCCAAACATTAAATTTAATCAACACCAAACAATAACGATCCAACGAACGAAAACTAACGTTTCCAAGCACTAAAATCATGCAACTAAGTTTATCCAAATCACTAAGGAATTGAATGTGTAGTTTAACGTGTGTAGCAACAGTGAACTACGCCCATCCCATGCATGCTTCAATGGTCAACTAAAAACAAAACATAAAAAAGCAAGAGTGAGTATAAAACTCAGCAAATACATAAAATAAGACAGATTATATCTTTATCTAAAGTGTTAATACACTGTTGCCATTATAACTCACCCCCTGACCGCGCTTGCCATTTCGAAAAGGCCTCCCTCAGCGTTGCCATTCTAACTGTCAATCCCTCTCAAACATGCCATTATCAGGACTTACGGGGGCAATACGGACGCAAATACGCTGAGAAATACGGCTGACAGATGGGTCCCACCTGTCAGCCTCTCCTAGCTTCTTCTTTCTCAATGCTTCTTCTCCTCTCCTCTCTCTCCCTCTCTCCGGCCAAGGCAGCGAGATCCTCCGGCGAGCTCCCTCCAGCGGCGGCGAGTTCCCTCCCCAGCGGCGACCTTCCCGGCGGTGAGCTCCGGCGGCACGGGCGGCGGCGGGGCATGGCGCGCGGCGGAGGAGCAGCACGGGCGGCGGAGGAGCTCATCTCCACCCCATTCAACGCCTACACAGCGCCGCCGAGCTTGACTCCACCTCCGTGGTCGCCATCGTGCTGTGCCGCTGGACTCCGACAAATCCCATCTCCTCCGCAACTCCAAGCCGTCGGAACCGAGGAAGACGATGCCGAACTCATCGATTCCGTGAACCTCAAGCCCTAGTAGCTAGTCCCCAAGCTTGGCCTCCGCCTCTGCACTGTTTTCCCTCCGGCCGTGCCGCCATTGTCGCCGGGAGCTCTGATTTCCTTTGGTAACCCCCTTCTTCGACCACCACAACCTCTTCCCCTTGCTCTCACCTTGCTCCTAGATATCTCCCCTTCGCCGGAGCCGCCGCCGGTCGCCGGCGCTGCCATCGCCGAGCTCACCGGAGGCCACGGCCTCCCCTGCGGAGCCGCGCTGGTGGAGAGGGGAGCCCGGCGGCGCGCATGTGGATGTAGGGCGGCGACGGCAGGGCGGCGGTGGCGGGACCAATCTGGCGGCACGGGGTGTAGGGCGGCGGCCGAGCCAAGAGAGAGAGAGAGGATGGAGGAAGAAGCTAGGAGAGGCTAACAGGTGGGACCCATCTGTCAGCCGTATTTCTCAGCGTATTTGCGTCCGTATTGCCCCCGTAAGTCCTGATAATGGCATGTTTGAGAGGGATTGACAGTTAGAATGGCAACGCTGAGGGAGGCCTTTTCGAAATGGCAAGCGCGGTCAGGGGGTGAGTTATAATGGCAACAGTGATATTAACCCTTATCTAAAATAGCAAAAGGCATCAGATCATATCTCCTTCATAATTCCATATGCAAACATGCAATGCATATGCTCATGCTCATATCTCATATGTGTGTACCGGTACCGTTGAGTGTACCCGTCGGTGTCACACCCTACACTCCATCCCGTGGAGGTTGACTGCCGAAGCAAGTCTACCCCGCCATCCTGTGGGGGGTGCCTACCGAAGTAGGTCTTTTATGCCATCATCATGCTCATAGATGCAAATGCATGGTAAATCCTTATGAAATACTTACCATCAAACCAGCTCTTACCATTAATACATCATCAGCACAAAAAATATAAGTAATCATTCAAACATACGGTGTATTCCAAAAGGATAACCACAATGTAATATGCGCTTGCCTCTTCTCCCAAACGTCGAATGAGCTGTAGGTGGAACCGACCCCGAAGCAGCGCTCCCTACAATAAAACTCCCCAAATCAACACCCGAGCAAGCGAGGGAGATAGTTACCAACTAGCACTAATTCATGGCCATCTAGAATCAGCTAAACCCCCTTAGCAACGATTCCTAAAACTCGAAATTCAAATAAATTACAATCTGGACAGCAGCTTAAAACGACCATAACGACCAAACCGTAAGTCCAAAATTGGCGTTCTTGGGCTCTACGGAAAGATAATTTCAATACCTACAACTTCCATAATATGGCCGAAGTCTAATTCCCAACAGATTTAAACCAACTTTAGGAATAAGCGTACTTCTGTAGAAATCGATCTATTAAACCCTCACCTACCAGGATTCACTCCTATTAATCACGAAAATTAGCATCTATTTAGGGGAAGATCATGAAAAAATAATCAAATTCGTCACCCCTAAACAATCCAACAAGAATCGAAGCACAATTTCAAACTCTTAACTTCTCTATCTTACCTTCCTCTTCTTCTCCCTTCTCCTTCCTCTCCCTTCTCTCCTCTACTCCTTCCCTTCCTTTCTCCTGGCCGAAGTCAGCGACAGCGTCGGCTTGAGGCAGCAGCATTGGCTGAAAGGAGGAGGCGTCGGCTAGAAGCTGAGAGAAGAGCGGCGGCCAGCAGGAGGCAGAGAGAGATACGGGGAAGTTCCCACTCTCTCTAGGGCTCTTAAGCCCAGGAGTTGGCCGGACCGGTAGTTGGGCCAAGGCCACGAAGCATTACATGCACAAATATTAAAATTGCAGACGTCTGCCAAATAGTGCCTCCCTTATTTATTCAAAAGATGTCACTTCTTATAGTTGAATAAAACGGACTGGGCAGAGCACGGGAGGAGCAGATCTGATGAGAGGCGTCGGCGGTGAGAGGGGTGACGACTCTACACTATAGATCCACACACGGACACGGAAGGCACAGAGACATACCTGTAACCTGCTGAATGCCGGCGACGGGGCTACCGGCGGGCGACGGGAGCCCGCGGGAATGCTTCCCCATGTTTACAGTGTTAGAGCATCCCCAGCACAGCTTGTGTCAGCAGCCTGCATCAGCCAGCTGATGCTCGTGCGTGCTCCTGCGTGCATTGCCTGAGTCTGCATGCAGTTTGAATCCGCAGCGCGCGCCAGCGAAGCTACAGTGATTTACGGGATGTGCTGAGGATGCTCTTAGCATAGCCGGCTAGGGTTCCGGGTTTGGCTAGTAATAGTGCTACTCCGGTAAAAAAAATGTCGCTGTTGACTTTTGTACACGTCTTTAACCATTCGTCTTATTCAAAAATTTAGTTCAAATATGTAAAAATATGTCATACTTAAAATATATTTAATAATAATTCAAATCATAACAAAATAAATAATATTTATATAATTTTTTTTAATAAGACAAATGGTTAAAGCCGTGTCCAAAAGTCAACGGCGACTTCTTTTTGTGACCGGAGGGAGTAACTAGTAAGACGAACGTGTCGGGCCGTTGCCTCCCTTCCAAGCGGTGGGCCGGATCCGGTACTCGTTTCTATAAGTTTTTCCTCTGTTTTGTGAAAGGAAAAGGCATACTTTACCTCCCTATACTATTTTCTCAGTTCGTTTTACCTCCCTCTACTCCAAAACCGGGTACATAACCTCTCTCTACTTTTCATACCTAACAAATTACCTCCCACACTTGAAACCACCTCGGTTTTGGGTGACGTGGCATCCTAATCAACGGGTTTTCGAGTAATTGAACTCTAGAAAATTATTAGAAACTGAAAAAATAATAAAAATATTTCATGTCTATAAAAATATGTAAAATCCAAACATACAATAAGATATGATATATTTTACACAATAAAATTCATATTTGTTACAAATATGAATTTTAGTGTAAAAATATTATTGCATATAGAATTTTTAGCCTGCTTGTCTATACACAAGCACAACTTTTTATTAAATATTTAGATTTTTCGTATTTTGATTCTATTTCTCTTAGTTTTCTATAACTTTCTAGAATCTATTTTCTCAAGATTATGATGTCATGTCAACAAAATCGGGTGATTAGGACGCCACATCACCCAAAACCGGGGTGGTTTCGAATAAGGGAGGTAATTTGTCTGGTATAAAAAGTAGAGGGGGTTGTATGCCCGGATTTAAAGTAGAGGGAGAAAAACCAAACCGAGACAATAGTACAGGGAGGCAAAGTAGACTTTTTAATCTGTAAGACATTTTTTATTTTTAACTTTTATTTTTGTAACTACTTGCTAAGGCTAATTTGTTGTTTAATCCTGCTTCAGTCTCTCATGGTTAGGTGATTGAGTTCATGGCATGTGAGGATTTACTATAAACGAGCACAATTTGCTATATGTTAAAATAATTCCTTTGCTATTCTGCACTAACTAAGTGGAAACTCAATCTTTTCAGTCTAAAGAGTTCACACTCGTAGTTCATACCATTTACAACGAATTATGTGCATATGCGCCACATAAGACTTATCTGGGTGCTACACTGGCCTAGGGGCCTATCGAACAATGGTTTCGCTCACCACACAGTAATACTACTATCCCATATTTAGCTTACTGTTATTTTCCTTTAATAGAGGCATGACATGAAATGTTTTTAATTTCATTTTTATGCCTTGACAATTCCTTTTCCGTATGTTTTCTTTTGTGTGCATGAAAGCAAACAGCTTACGTAGGCTGTGTTGTAGTTTGCTATATTATATATGTTAAGTTTTGTGGTGGTGTTTATTTCTGAAACTGTCAGCTTTTGATTCTTGATCTTGATATCGTGATCCTTTCCCATGAATTTATGTATTTGTTTCTCCTTAGGTGAAAAGGACACTAGGTCAGTTCACACCAGCACGGTGGGATAAAGATGAGTGATACCCTCTGCTTGGTCCCTGGAGATTCATCCAAGTTCAAAGAGCCTTTGTATCGTTTTCATGGTCGTCGAACTTAACTCATTCTTTCTCAAGTTCTATCTTTGGATTCCTCCCCGAAACCCCTTGATTGTCTATCAACTGGTCCTTTGGTGGTTGATTGCAATACCAACCATCCGTGAGTACAATACATACTTGCAAGACAGGTACACTTCTGAATGACTACCTTAAAACTGTACACAATTACTTTGTGATAAATTTACATGACTTGGACGACTTAACTCCATACACATGACTCAGAGATGTTAGTTTCTAATCTTAATGCGGAAGCATGAATAAGGAACATTAGCCCAAAGATTAAACACCAAAACTGAGTTGCGTTAGGGTTGCTCACAGTTGCTTGACGACGCCATCGGAGTTAGGTCGTAGAAACCTGCGTGGTGGAGAGCCGACGCAGGGAAACCGTAGCGGTCGCAGGGAGGCAGTGGCGTGTCACCTCGCCGGCGGCGACCTTCCCAGTGCTACCGCGCTCCCGGAATCGGATCGGGACTGAGAGGGGGTGTTCGGGAGTCTCACGTTGCGTTAGCCTCACGAGACGCCGGCTTCTCTTTAGTAGCGCTGTGCACCAGGGGGCCGCAACCAACTGTCGGTTGTGCGCCCCCGATTAGGGCGCGATCAGGGCCGGCCCTGAGGGGGGGCAGGGTGGGCGGCCGCCCTGGGCCCCCCAAAGTCATGGGCCCCCACTCCATAGGTATGCAAGTATACCGTATACATATACGAACCGTCAATCCATCATCCACTGTCCACTACGCAGGTAACGCAGCGCCGCCCCGATCGAGCCCTCGTCCCTTCACGCGACGCGCCGGCGCCGACGCGATCAGCCGATCACGTGAGTATGCGTACGCGACACCCTCGGCGGCTCTGCGCCTCGCAGCCTCGGCAGCCCATCAGTTTGTCCAGTCTGACGCCGACGCCGCCCCTTACGGCCTCAGAGAGTCAGAGGGCATAATGCATCCAATTAACCTGCAGGGCTTAAGATCACCGGCTTGCTAGTACGTACTAATTCGTTACGGAGCTGATTTGTTGCAGAGTTTTAATCAAGGGAGATGCTGGGCAAGGGTCAAGAGCACCTACTGGTGGTTAGTACTGGTTTTAGCTGCAGCATTAGACATGCAAATCCTCATGATCCGTAGGTTTAATTTGTACATGCAAATCCTTTGATGTGTTTATTTTTATTTTCAGTGCTTTGTGATATCATGTCATCGAGAAGAAGTTATTGGACGAGATTAATATCAATAGAATAATCGATGACTTTGTATCATAAATTGTTAGAAGAAATTTTTTAAGATATATAATGTCAAGTGCCAAGTAAGTGTTTATGATTACAATTTACATTTGTCATTTCATAAATTTTAAAGTGTTCTATAGAAGTAATTTTTGTGCATCGAATATTAATTTCTTCAATGATGTGTATTTAAAAGACCATATATACACATACATATATACATAGACATATATATATGAGGAGGTGGATGGGGCCTCCATATAAGTTTTCGCCACGGGCCCCCAAAATGTTAGGACCGGCCTTGGCAGCAATGGGTATGATATTTCATTGATACTGGTATTCCTGCTACAGCTGGTGCTGGGATGGAGATTGACTCTGCATGCTGCTGAATTTGTTCATTTTCAGCATTGCCCTATATGAATTTGTTCATGTTTAACACTACATTTCACAAAGTTTCAAACTTTAACTAATGGAAAATTGGACAGATGTCACTGCTTACACATTGAGCAATAACATGGAGCAACCAAACAAAAAAAACTAGGCATCGCCTCAAGAACTTTTCAAACTTCATTTCCCCCTTTTTTCTAGACAATCTCAGCAATAGTTAGCCGCTCCTCTTGGCCACAACCAATGTCAACAGCAGCAGTATCCCTGCGTGGCTGCTTGTCCCCTGAACCCGCAGCAGCCTTGTCTCCTAAATCTTAGCTTGAAGAGGGGTGGTGAGGTTGAATGCAACTCCTTCTGAGCTTGAAGAGTGGTATTGAGGAGTAGTGGAATATCCAAAACAACACCTACAACTACTCAGTACTTCACCTACCAACCACTCATTACTACTAACCACTCATTAGTGGCCTTAAAAACATCACTCACCAAAACATCATTGTGGCCTTCTCGATCTCCTTATCTTGCATCACCTACAACACTTGAAAATCTTGACTCTCTTCGAGAGATCTCGAGTAAGTGGCCCACTGGTCTTTCAACATATACAACAATAATCACATTAAGAATGCAGTAATAAATAGTATTCACATGGAGTTTTTTATTTTTTCTAAAGACAGAATTAAAAGCGAGTACTCTGGCAAAAATGTTGCCTCTTGCATTAACATGCTTTTCATCAAGTGCGACAGGTATTTGTCAATTTTGTCAGCTCTTGAAGTTTTAGTCATTTCAGTCGTTTAGCTGTTCAGCCGTTTAGATCAGCTTAAAAGAACAGACCCTTAATTCTTGCAATGCTGACATGTTGTTTTCATCTTCTAGAGCCTGCACGATCCGGCGTAACGTAGCGTCACGTGGCGTGCCGATTTGAAATTTCAACGGCGCGCGCACGGCTGGAACGCTACGCTACGCCGGAGAACGCTCAATCGCGCAACGCCCTAGAGAGGAAAAATGGATCATGTGAAGATACAATTATAGACACAAAGACCAACAAAAAGGCAGCGCCAAGGTTACCAAGGTTAGAACTTTTTATATGATTAGTTGCTTTGAACATCTGATAGCTATATGATCTAAATTTTTAAAAGAATTGAAAAGTTATATAAAGAATATATTTAACATAAACCACCATAAACTATGTAAATTATGTTTCATGGTTAAGTAATAGAATATTTATAGCAAGTAGTCTTTCATGATGCGGTGAAGAAATATATATAATAGATATTACAGATGGAAGAGTGTGGAAAATACGTATATCCGGAAGAATGGAGAAGTTATATGGAGAGAGTATTTATCATGAACTATCTAGATTATGCTTACTGGTTAGGTATTAGAATATCTGAGCAAAAAGCATGTAAACTTATGTATTCATGATGTGACGAAGAAATATGTAGAATAGATATTATGGATGGAAGAGAATGAAAGGTACATAGATATTTATGTGAAAAGACGTAGAAGTTAGATATTTAAATTCTACCAACGAATTAATTGTGAATTACAATTATGATGCATACATTCAAGCCAATGGATTACTGTAATTACTGTAATTAATTCATCAGCGTGAATGTATGCATTCTAATTGTAATTTGCAATTAATTCGTTGGCATGATTTAATATTCCCCAGCCCAATTAGTGGGATTTAAATTTCGTTCGACCAACCGGCGTGGTTTTTCAGCTAGTCATTGAGTTTAAATCTCGCCTGTCTATTTGGTGGGCTATATAAAATCCTTTGCTAAATTGGTGTGATTTATGACCTACCATATAGAATGACAAAAGGTGTCTACTTATTTAATTTTAATAAAATAATATTTTTATTTATTTTCAGAAAATATAAAATATTGAAAAATTCTTGTTTACACATTACACTAGTATAATCTCGGTCAAATGTGTAGTTTCCAAACTAATACGGAACCAGTCAACTGTGTTGGTTCTAAATAGCAATTATGGATTTCTCGACGAACACATATGTAAAACTTATGTTTGATGTTTTGGTCACCCGTGTCGGTTCAAGCCTTGAGGCACTAATTAATTATGTAACGGTCACCTCTTGATAAGTTGATATATTCCCTCCGTCCCATAAATAGTACATTTTTAGGATTTTTTTTAGATAGATAATTATCCATGAGAAATGACCTAGCTCCCCTAATTAAATCTGTTGACAACCATACGTATACTCATGCACCTTGGAAAAAAAAAGGCAATTAAATGTGCATGCACCTTGGAAGGGAAAAAATCAGGCAATTGAATGTGTATGCACCTTGAAAAGAAAAAAAAAGCAAGTAATTAATCAACCAAATGGACCCATCTAGATGGTACAAAAGTTACAAATGAATTCTTTGTGTGACAAATTTTGAACACTAGAAATGCATTCTTTCTAGGATAGAGGGAGTACTAATTTATACACATCTAATACATCAATCTTACCATAAAGAAAAAAAATTGATCAACGAACTTGGTCCCTGATTTCTATAATTGGGTTAACTCGGTGTTCAAATTAGGAAAACAGAGTCGTGATGGTCACTTGACTAGTAAAGATATATTCTGAGTGACATGGTAGACCACATGGCCATTTTTATGTATGTAGCAGTTCATGTGATTGGTGACATCTCTTCCTTGGCCCATTGATTGCATAGGCCCACTGCCAAAGAGAGAGAGCATACATAGAGAAAGAGGGGCATAGGCAACCTGACTCAACTACGGTTTGACGATCTAGTAGGGCGATGAGGTCAGACAACAGCAGGTCGAGATTATCCTAAACATGAGGTTCATGGGGCAACACCAACATGACAACATCGATGTAAAACGGTGTTGGCAAAGGAGAAGTGGTGGCAATGAAATCTCGTTCTGTGGTGATGCTATAGGAACTACCAGCCACAAACGAGCGACAGGGTAGGGTAGAGGGGTCAAGGAGAGCTTCCGGTGGCCTTGGATTGATTGGAAGGATACCATGGTGATTCTATAGCGGAGGACCAAGATTGTGGCTCTAGAGTCGCATGGCGCGATTACGGTTTGGTGACCAAGAATAGTGGAGAGGTGGCTGGATCAAGCAATGTGTGCTTTGGAGAGAGAGGCATGGTGACGTCTTGCAAACTTGATCAAATCCCAGGCTGGGTTTGAAAAAACTCGATATTTCTAGAGCCAAGCCTGAGCTAGGCCCAACTCGATTTTTTCTATGTACTCAAACTTGAGCTTGACCCGAAAGCCCAAAGCCTGGCTCAAACATTTTCTAATTTGTTTGCCTGAAGCCCAAGCTCGGTTTGAAAAAATCATGGGGGATGCTCATGAACAGGTATAAAGTCGGGCCACCAACCAGTGAACCTATTGTTAGGCTTGAGGCATACAGAGATGGAACCATGGGATAGCGAGATGCGGTAAATAAGAGAGAGATATCAACGACGTGTGGACCCTCAGTAAACTTCCAACACGCTTCTACATTAAACACCAAAGTTCTGTCCATGTCAAACACCATGTCACATAAAACTGTTCACATGTATGCCAAGACACAAAATCACTAATTTTTCTGCAGACTATTTGAGTGTAGTTTTATTAATTTTGGATCAGGTTAGGCCAGTTTTGAAGACTGTTTTGGTCTAGTTTTATTTATTGAGGACCATATTAGACCGATTTTTGGAGTTTGGGATCAAAATGAATCGAAGATCAAACCTCATAAACTAAATCGATACTCCATTGTTCCTAGCGTGAAATGTCAAAAGAAAAAGTGTTTGAATACAAGAAAAACATTCTAATGGATCGGAAAAGGAGAGATTAATGGTGAGGGTTACATTGCAATATATGACCATGATTCGTGACCTAATTGATATGAATTATACGAAAGAGTAGGACCCCAGCTAGCTATGCAGATATTCATATCCTTCCATTAAGTTGAGGCCCCTTCTTGCAAGCAGCTAGCAACAGAAATGCCGCGGTCGCCATTGCTGCTGTTCTTCGGTCCTTTCTTCTAAATCAACAGATATGGCCCCTATTTCAAGTACAAGTTTTTTTTCTTGGCTCCTGCTTCATGGTCATATTCTAACCGCGGATGCTTTATTTCGCCGTCGTAGCTGTCAAATCGCATTGAAACATTGTTGAATAACCGCGGGAGCATTGCTTGGAGGCATGCCGTCATCTGCCCCTCGCTGCGCGACCGCCGATGGCAGGGCCCACAGGAGGCACGGGCGTGGGCAGGCGGCTGCCCTTCAGCTGCTCCCTTGTTTGTACAATGTTTTTTTAATACCTCACCATGTTTTATATAATCATTTCAACCATGCATGTTGCCATGAAAACATCACACTTTATTGCCCGTTTCTCGTATGAAATATGACTTGTTTGGTTTTAATTTTTTTAGTAATTGCTGAAACATTCTTCATAGATGTTTACCATGTTAACAAAAAAAAAATCAGCAATTCTTAAGTTTTATTCTCGTAGTTCATCACTCATGTCTTAAAAAAGCGTTTAGTTTATTCCTACGGATTGGACGTGCAATCTGTAGTCTCTTCCTTTTAATTTTGTGGACTATCACCGATAAACCGATTGATTTAATTTCTTGTTTGGTTTTTTTGCCAGATAATGGCGGATGAAAATCGATACGTGCCCACTGCTCAGACCCAGCTCAAGGCATCAAGGAATCACTGCACGTGCGCCATGATCTGATCATCCTTTCTCCACGCCTCCACCAGCTAGCTGCAGCCCGCAACTCCGCAAGTCGACGACGACGATCCTGTCATTAGAAAATCCCATAAGGAAAGAATTATTACCATGGGGTCTAGCAGCGCAACTCCCAATTTAAAAATGACCTAAAACTGTTGTTAAAATCATGCTCAATATCTTTTGCCATTCAATAACCGTCCGCTCAGCTTATGTGGAAAGCTACTATTTAGTCTCAAATTGATCATCAATTATGGAGAAGCACAACTTTAAAAAGTTGGATACCTTTCAGCTATCAGACTAGTTTTTTGAGTTAAATGAGTATATGACTTTAGTTGTGACTCTATTTGGGTTTCTGGATATAGCATTATCAATGCGATTTGGGTCTAAATCCATGGCTTTGTATTGGGGAGCCGGATAGTTGCAACCTATGAGGTGGTCGGATCGCAACAGACTAACACTTGACATGTGGCTCGGTCGACAACCCCTAGGACTGACCCGATCTTTGAATTTGTGCTGATCGAAGCAGACTGGAAGGCCGCCACGACTAGGAGCTCGACGCCGGTGATGACGCCAACTGCATCACACCTGCTTGTTGCATCTCCATACATTATCTATGATTGGATATACGTTGAGAGGGCGTTATCTGATGCAAGTGAATTTTGACTTCTGAGAATTATCTATTCGATTACTTCTGAAAGTGTGTTTATTTAGCTTTCTCCTGCTCTGAAAATTTTCTAAAGCTCTGGTCTGTATTAAATTATTAATTGAAAATTGTGTTATGAAAATATTATTGGCTTCTCGTTGCTGCAGCTTGATCTAAACAATGTGTAGTCAAAATGTCGTATCATGCATGATGCATGTCATACAAAAGAATGCAGAGGTTCTTCATGGTGCAAGATAATCATATGATATTTATATATCAACCCACTCCGGTACAAGAATTGCGGCAGAAGCAGATGTGTGCTCTATTGGACTTGCACATATTACACACCTTACATCTCCACCTATAATCTATTTAGTATTTACATTCCTCCAACGAGGTATATACTATAATATTATCGCGCATTACAATTTACACTTAAGAATTGACACACAAATTGAATTCTACAAACCCGTGCTGACCGCCATGCAGCAGCGGCAACAGGGATCCCCCATCCAGCCATGGTCCTCAGGGTTTTCTGAAATGGAATCTGGAGAATATAGTTGCTCAAGGTTGATCTGTAACAATGTCTTCCTTTGGCTACTCCCTATGCCACATACCCTGATGAAGATGAAGCATATATCTCGTTTGCCTGTGCCACTGGGACATACACCACATCTGTCAATGAGCTGTGGGTCCGACCATAGAAAAGGTACACAAAGACCCCTGTCACCAGCCATGCCCCAACTCGCATCCATGTGCCACCACTGAACAACACAAGCAAGTTAAGGTTCAGAGCTCATATGTCATATAAAACTTAGGCGTGTTGTCGACAAAGCAGGCTTTAACTAATAAGTGAAATCATTGGATCAGGAACTAACCCCAAATTTATTAACAAGTATGTGTTTATGAGGATGCACATCACTGGCAGCAATGGAACAAATGGGCAGATGAATCCTGAAGGAACAGCGGTAAGATGTAAGTTCACCAGGGGAATCTTGTAGACGAGTGATACAGAAAGTTCTATTACCTCCTGAATGACCAAATGAGTGCCTCCCGTCATCTTGGTCAATCCAACAGAGCACACCAAGGCCAGCTAGGAGGAGCAGGCCACCAAATGCACATACGAAGCATCTAATCAGGCTGGCATGACATGGCAAAGATACATTTGTCAGACATAATTATTTTGCTTATTACACAGTAGAGTTTCATTATGGGACAGAAGCGTGTTGCTTGACTATAACCAGTAATATGCATATTGTGCAGATACTTACAAGGGCAAGAATGTTGCAGAAGCTGAAGTTGTGAGGACAAGAACCCCTATACATACAGATGCAATGCTGCAAGCAGCTGTCTTCCGTCTCTTTATCTCATCCAACTTGCCTGCAGAATTAATAGGAAAGTTGATTAGCTATCATAACTGAAATGCATTGACTCAGATATATAGAATGGGTTCAAGTCAAAATGCAATTGCCTAGACATACTTGCATAGAGCTGCTTCTCAATGAGAGGGTCCTTTATTGATTCTATTTCAGTTACATCCTTTATTTCAGATGTCCCATCTACATGATTCTCATCTCCAAGAAGACCCCTCACCTCCTCCACATCTTCTTGGCTCACACGGAATGATGCTTGCAGAGAGGATGGCAGGGGTACCTCATTTGGAGGAACATATCTGAGGATCAAGATGGATACAGCAACTATAGTGAATGCAAGGAGCGTGCCTACACTGACCTGCAGCCAAAATTTAACCTTTTAAGCTCTAGGAGATAATTTTTATAATGCTTTTTGCTTAAAGTTCCATGCATAGCGTGTCAGAATATTCCTAAGTCCTAACATGTCATCTCTAAAGAAGGTGCATTAAATATCACCTTGAACCAAATACCATAAAACATCTTGAATGCTTACCATTCCAGCCAATTGAGAAACATCCATGAAAAAAGCAAGAGAAGCAGCACAGATGCCAGTCACGATTGTGCTCTTAACAGGAACTTGTGTTCGGTTGTTGACATCCGAGAAGAAGGATGGCAACAGTCCATCTCGTGCCATGGCCATCAATATTCTTGGCTGTGAGAAAAATGTTGAACCAGAACTTCAAATATCTATCTCATTATTATTATAAAATAGTGTTCTGTGTTGGCTGAGAAAACAATTTAATCAGAAATTCAAAACCGCGAAATTCTGTCCAGATCATATCTGGATATTCTTCAGAATTTTACTCAGAAGGGGTGCATGATAGGATATATTAACATAAAAACTATTTAGGAGGATGGATTTTATCCAGCTTTGACAGCCACATGCTCACATCATGTAGCAATTAGTAATCCTTGTTAGGTTGTTAAGTGTTGTTTCAAAACTACCTATCAGACTAAAGCTCCATGACTCCATCTGTCCATATGGTGTTAAGCCACCTCCGGGTAGGATTTACTACCGTAGAGGTAGACCAGTGAAGCAGGCCCAGCAGGAGGAGGCCGCGGGCCAGGAGGAGGCAGCCGGTGCAGCAGCAGCCCTAGGTTAGGGCCCGCCAAGCCTAGCTGCCAGTTGGCTTGGAGGAGGAATTGATCTTTTGATATCTTTCCTATTTATCCATTGTTATCTTTCCAATTAAGTTGTTTCCATATTCAGTTAGTTCCATGTTTAGGGTATTTTGAGATAATAACAGGAGCAGAGAAGGGAGAAAACGGCACATTTAGTCGCCACCAAAATTCAGTCCTAGGCGCTGCCATTGATAACTAGCCGGTGGTGTTGTACCGCCAACTACCAGGGTGTGGGCACGACAGCTGCAAGGCGCTGCCCAATCCCTTCCATTCCGGGCTTCAGCAGGGAACACAAGCTTTCGAAAGAGAGCACCCACAACATAAGGTGAATTGTCTATTCAGTGTTAATCATGCAAAGAATACTATATCTATGTGCCTTTATCTCATTTCTATGCGTTGGAGTTACATAATGTTGAGTAACATGTCAATTAAGATGTCTGTATACCTGTGGGAGAATTGATCCCATCAGGGTTGAGCAGAGAGCAAGAACAGCACCAGTTGTAACAAAGTACCTAAAACAAGATAACATAGTAACAGCCTCAGTGGGAAGCACAGTAGACCAGCTGAAGTGAAATTGCACGGGTGTGAAAAGGTAGCCTTACATTGCCCAGTGCATCCCATGTTTTGCAAAGGCAGATGAAATTGGGGTATCAGGGTCCATAGCAAAGTATGGTACCAGACCAACAATAACAATTGAAACCAACATATACAAGGAACAACAAATTGACAATGCTGTTCCTATTCCCAAAGGAAGATCACGTTGTGGATTCTTCACCTGTTAGAAGTTAGGATGAAAAATTCACAAATTCACATTAATGCCACTGTCCCAGCAGACATAGGAGGTATCGAATTAATTTGGAAAATAGGACCTTTCCTGACCTCCTCAGCAGTGCTAGCAACTGAATCAAAGCCTATGTAGGCAAAGAAAACAGTTGCTGACCCAGCAAGCATTCCATTCACTCCATATGGCAAAAATCTTAAAAAGAAAAATGTGTAAGCACATCTCCCGCTAATTTGAGTAAAATTAAAGCACAAAGTTTATTGTTAATATTATTACCCGCCAGCAACCTTATAGCCAACCCATCCTGTTTGGAAGCCAATGTAGCTACCAGCTATAATAACAAATAGCAACACAAAGCAATTCAGGACGGTCACAACCCCTTGTACGAATGAACTCTGTGACAAAATCAAACAGAGTAAAGATCACACACCATACTTCTGAAAAAGGGAACAAGGAAGATTGTTCTGAATTGGATAAGCAAGCAACCTCTTTTATCCCTACACATAGCAGACCAGTGACAATGAAAACCAGGAAAGCAGCACAAGGATCAACAATAACATCAAACCATGGAAGCTCATGACGTGCCAGAATCCATGGTAGACTATCTTGCCCTCCAAAAAATAATGCCTGAGAGCACACACAGAGATCATTAGGAGAGATGCAAAAATTCAATTCTTGGTCAATGTCCCACAAGAACAGGCCAGATAGATTGGAGATCTAACTTACGAGATTGGGAGATATGCCACGGCCAACAGCTGCTCCACCAATTGTATATTCCAGTATCAGAGCCCAACCAATCAACCATGCGACTCTAGATTAATGAAACACCGAACAATGTTAGTACACCAAATAAATGGAAGGCATGCTCTCCATAAATAACGTTTATGGCATTCTATCAGTACATTACCCTTCACCGACACAGATGTATGAATAGTGATAGGCACTCCCTGCAGAAGGGCAGCGGCTAGCAAGCTCCGCATAACAGAAAGCTGAAAGTCCAGCTGCTACTCCGGCTATCAGAAAGGAAAGTGTCAATGCTGGGCCAGCATGCTCCCGAGCAACTGTCCCCACAAGAACATATACTCCAGCTCCAATCGTTGAGCCAACGCCTGATATAAGAGCAATACTTTCATGAAAGGAACTCTATAATCAGTGCATCACGTTAGCCAGCCATTCACACAACATAAGCTCTACAAAATGTGGGAAATACTGTAAACTCCGGACGCACCAAATAATTCATACATCACAATAAACTTACAATAATTCTTCCTGTGCCACTCCATGAACTAGGTGAAACAAAAGGCATGAAAAAAAATAACTTACATCATCAAGTAGCAAGATTCAGAAATTACAACCATCCACCATACGGATACTTACCCAGCAACAAGCCAACAAGCAGAGCTGAAGAGGCATCAGCTTCATAGTTCAGATACCTCTCTCTCAACCTTCCATGAGAATATAAAACGAGTGGAATTCCCAACGTGAATCACGCTAAGCATCTTAATGTCATGGCCAAATCAACAATTTCCTATTGAAATCTGGTACGATGCCAGCATGGCATCTGAATTTTATGGCCGGGCAAAAAAAAATCCTATCTGAAATCTGCAGCAACGAATCTTGCCAGGCCTCTGAATTTGATAGCTGAATAAAAACTCCCCGATTGATACTACCAGAACTCTAGCTCGAGTAATCGAGTTCAGTATCTAAGACCTTTTATTAGGCTCAGTTGCTCTCTGGCTAGTGACACCCACAAATCCAAAGCTAAATGCTTAACAGACAAATCACACCAAAAGAAACCGAAAACCCACCAATTCACAGAGCAATTAACTGCACCACCAGTTGACAAAGATCCAAGCCCAACAGATTCTACCGCAAAGCTAGCACCTCCAGCCAGAAACATATATTATAAAAAAGGAATGATTGATAAAAAAATCACAAGCAAGCACGCACCTTCCCCCTCATAATTCCCATATAAACATTCAAAATTCACTCAGAAACTAGTAAAAACTTGCGCACCAATCGCAACCAGCTGCGTGATGGAGAGCGCCTTGGCAAGCTGGTGGCCGCCGGCGGCACGGACCCGGTCGGAGTCCACCTGCTTCCGCCGCATCAGCGCCCGGATCCCGCCGCCCCACCCGTCGGCCGCCTCCTCGAACCCCATCAGGATCCCAAGAACCGCAGGCTCCACTCACCAAGAAACCGCGAACGTGCCACCAATAAAGAAGAAAGGCGTGATCTTTCGACGCTCGGTTCGATCAGGGGACGGCAGAGGCGAGGCCGCGTGAGGGATCGAGCTAGCTCCGGCGCTGCTGCCGCCGCTCTCCCCCTCCCGCCCGCCTCTTCTTGCTTGAGCTGCGGGTATTCTTGTGAGCGTGTGGCGGAGTCCGAGGCTGACCGGCGCCGCTCTTGTTTTATCGGTAGTCTGGGAATCTCTCGCTGAAACTGTTCACGACAGAAAATTAAAGTGTTTTATGAATCAAGCAGAGCATTGATATTTGCTAGGAATGGAAGCATAATTCAGTCCATTTTAATATTGTAGTAAATAAAATTTAATATATATAAAGTGGTTGAATAATGATAAAGTAAAATACTAGTCTCATGTTGTTAACCCAACCGCGTATGCATGCCAGTGAAAAAATAAAAAAACCTGTATCTCGTCAAAAGGAATCTAAAAACTTGTAAGGACAGATATTATGCCAGCGTATAAGACATCGTCGTCACGTCAGTTCAACACTGTTTAGCCACTATTTGCTATTTTTATTTTATTTGTTATAATACTAGTATTCATTTGTGTTCTCATTAATCGCGGTTACTGGGGTAGCATACTACTCCGTAGCATGTTGACGAGAGAATCTCGGTGGCAAAAATAAAACATATCTTCTGCTAACTTGCCGTACCTGGGAACACGTGCATGGCAGCATGGGAGGCTCCGGCTAACAAGATGCCAACACGGCATTGTTAAAGAGCTAGCCCGCTTGCTTAGCCTTGCTCTAACACAAAAAAATACTCGATAATATTAGGGACTAACTTCCCATCAGATGACTGAGACTTATTTAGATCTCAATCGATTTTCTGAGCTGTTAATCAAACATCTCCATATGACATAAAAGATCTAACCAACATATAGCTATGCTCTCCTTGCCTGATTTAGATCAGCCCATTGCCATTCGATCACTTTTTATGTGTATTTTTATCTTTTCTATTTAATTTGCTATGTTGTTAGAATGATCTAAATTAGTTCTCCATTGATCATGCCCTAACCAAATTAGCTCCGCATGTGCATCTATGACGATGCTAGGACGAGAAAAATGTAAGTTCTTTTAGTGAATAAGGGTGGAAGTATGACCGTCCATTTTCATTAACCATGAGAAAATATAAAAAACCAGTTAGGGGTACAAACGCATCCCGCCTACTGCCACTCCGGCTAAAGGCCGCACACATTGCCCACAGAGCGAACAAACCCTGCGGTGAAAAAGTAGCGGGATCCTTTGTCGTTCTTTTCCTCCGTCATGAGTCGCTGCCCTGTGGGTCCCATACGCCCAAGGCCCACATGTCAGTGACCCAACGATACTCTGTTGTAATGGTAGAGGATTCGTGTCCGAAAAAAGACACGCGGACCAACATCTACCAGCCACTGCTAACTACACCTCCCACACATGAGATGCTTGGCTGGAGAAGACGGAGAGGAGGATGAAAGAGAGCTGGAGACGTCACGGCCCTTCACCACAGCGTGAGGATGCACATCGCATGGTAAGTGGAGAGGACCAGCTACCACCACTGCATGGGATGCTCATCCAAAACGCATAACCGCTTATGAAGACCAAACCAAGGGCATCAAAGAACAGAAGAAGAGACCAATCACCATCGCTCAAGCCTGGAGGGTGCTAATGGTAAAAACACCAGACACTCTGTTACTGCTACCTACCACAAAGGGACAAGCCATTACGGTTGAAGGTAGAGGAAGGCCGGTCACACTGTCGGTGTCTGGGAAACGCGCCAACAGCGGGCCACGGGTCCACGGACCGATAGACGAATTTGTAGTTGGAATGAGGCCCAACGACAATCCTTCCCAGCAGCCCGGGGCGGCGGCCGAGCTCGCGGGGGCTCTGGCCGCGCGGTCTTCCCGGACTGTGCCTAGTGCGATCTGGGATCCGGGTACAGATCCGTCGTGAGGTGAGAATAAGAGAGGGTGAGAGGTGAGGCGAAGGAAATACAAACCATGCGAGACAAACGTTTTTTTACCCTGGTTCGAGCCCCCACTGCCGGGTAATAGCTCTACTTCAGCCCTCGTTGATTATCTGGTGGAAATAGTACAGGGGCGCCGAGGCCGGGCTAGGAGGCGCCGGCCCCAAGCTTACAGGGAAGCTTCGGACGCTGAGGTGGCTAGAATCTACTCTGCTACGACTACTACTACCGCTAAGGAAGCTTCGGATGCTCGTGTTGCTTGCCCTCCTAGACTTGGTCGTTATGCTGGGCAGGCTTCTCCTTTTATAAGCACGGCGGGCTGCTCGAAGCTGATACCGCGGGCCCGGCGCTGTCGACGGTTGGGATATTGACCCAAGTCAACCAAGGTTTTTCAAGGAGGAGATAGGAGATACGCCGAACAACCACGAACAGCAACGAACAAGAGACAGGGGTTTTTATCCTGGTTCAGGCCTCTCGGGAGAGATAACAGCCCTACGTCCAGCCTTTCTGTATATATATCGAATATGAGTACAAGGTGGAACTCGACGAGATCAGCAGGTCTCGGCGAGTAGTATGCAATGAAGCGATTGTAGATGCCTTAAGTCCCTTTACACGTTGTAGGGGTCCTACTTATATAGTACAGAGCAAAACCGACCTACCGAAGGAATATCGGGCCGGGCTAACTACAAGATCGTAACGAACTCGTATAACGCCAAATACGCCCACGGCAGATAAGGCATACTCCTAATCTTGGGGATCACGACTCCTAGTCCAATCCGGGAAACCAACGTCCGGCTCTTCACGTAGTCGTGCAGAACTCTGTTCGAGTTGGACTCAAACACGATTCCTTAGCCATTATGCACCATGCCAGCCAGGAAGCTGTTCGGCAAGATGCATATGGGCCAGAAAGAACCTTCCAGGGAGCTGGGCCCTGGTAGGCTGTTCGATTTGGCCGTCAGGGAATGGGCCATGGCAATGGGCCGTAATTTTATCCCCAACAGCTAGCCCCCGAGACTCAAGTGGAAGGACTCACTAGAGTGGGGTCTTCCTCTTGAGACTCCAAGTCACGAAGAGGGAAATTTCGCTGCTACAGAGACGTGTAACAATCGACCGAATAGATTAAGGTTCAACCGAACAAGACGTGCTCGGGACCGAACAAACCCGCCCAGTGCCGAGCAACTCTGTTGCGCCGAACAGGGAGTCACATCTGCCCGGGCAAAGCACTCAACCTTCAGTGCAGATACTGGAAAAAAAAGCCGTTGGCAGATTCCAACGGTAACTTTCTATCGCTGCGCAATGAAAACAGGCGACCGTTTCACCTAGCCGTTGCGGTAAAAACTAGCCGTTTTGTGACGAACCGTTGCAGAGCTGCTCATATGGGACTATAAAAGCACCCAAGTTGTCCGCGGCCAGCCACTTCTGCTTTCGCGCCTTTCCTCTCTAAGCCCTAGTTCCAACCGCGCTCAGCACCAAGCACCCAAACTCCACCACCAACCCTGCTCGTCCAGCCCTGGGAACCGCTATGGCCAAATTCACTGGCACTAGCCTGACCGAGGAGGACCTGAAGGTCTGGGAGGAGGAGGGCCACGTTGATACCGGTAGCTGGAGGCTGCCTGGAGAGGAGGAAACTCCGGAGCCGCTCGAGGGAGAGTTCGTCAGCTTCGAGCAGTTCGCACTGTTCGGGTTGAGATCTCCTGAGAGCGACTTCGTCGAGACCTTCTTGAACATCAGCGGATTGGAGGTGGCGAACCTCAATCCGAACAGCATCCTCCAGATGGCCTTCTTCGCACACTTGTGCGAGGGCTATCTGGGCATCGATCCGCCGGTGGGGCTGTTCCTCCACTACTACACAGTGACGAGGAGCAGCTCCGCCGCTTCGGCGCTGGGGTGCTACTACCTCAAGCTCCGGGCCACCGCCGACGACGCGCCGTACCCTCGCCCACCACTGCTCGACTCGATGGGCGCGTGGTGGGTGAGGTGGTTCTACAGCAAGCGGAGCGGCGACAGCAAGCTCGTCTTCACCGGGAAAGCACCGGCGAAGGGAACCCCAATGCCTCGGCCGGAGATGACCGTCGAGGACTGGTACCTGACGAGGAAGATCGCCTCCCTTGTGAGTCTCGGGCTCACGGGCAGGGAGATCATCCGCGACTACACAGCGAACAGAATCTGTCCGCTGCGGAGGATGCCCTATCCCTTCTATAAGATAGAGGGATGGGAAGATCCCCTCTCCACCGCCGGCCCACCCGCCTTCACCCCCTCCCCTGGCTCCGACGGCGCCACCGCTGCCTCCGCCGCCGCCCCCGACGAGCCCCACCCACCGCCGGTCGTCCGCCTCCCCCGACCTCCCTCTACACCCCGGGAACCCCAATATTCCCTAACCCGAAACCCCAATATTCCCTAACCCGAAGCGGCGGCGGCGAGGTCGACGGCGGCGACGGCGAGCGCCGGCGAGGAGGAAGAAGGCGACGGCGCAGGTGTGCACTCCCTCCTTTCTCTCTCCCCCCCCTCGCTGCCTCCTCCCCTAAAATCGCCGGGGCGGCTTCGCTGCCGCCCAGGCGACTGCGAGGGAGCAATACCAAATAAATAATAATAAACTTGTCTACTAGTTCAAGAACACAAGTGAAACAAAGTGGATCGGACTCTCAAAACCACCTTAAAAAAGATCGAAGATAAGCTAAATAAGTTATGGCCAAATTGCATTGTTGATATATGAAGTTGACGCAAGTTATCGTTTAATTGCATGATCTCTTAAGTTAGACATTGAAGTACACAAAGTTGTGCTTTTGTTTCAATTAGATCCAGTGATAGTTTTTGGATGGTAGTTTGGTGATGTGAACAACCATATCAATGCACACCTGTGTTCGTTGATCAACTTTTTTTGCCTTGTGACATTTGTTGTTTATTTTAATATGGACCCACATGTCATATTCACCCTCCCGTCTCTCCCCTCACTAGCCCGAGCTTTGGCTTCGTGCATCCTTCCGACGAAGCCTTCCCTCCCTCTGCTGTCGCCCCTCCGCATGGGCAATGGCCAATGGCACCAGAGCCGCGATAGGACATGTGATGGCGGTGAGAGCGTACGAGAGGCGGGATCTCTAGATGGGCTTCATCACCGGCATTGGCCTCGCAATGTAGGGGCACAGCTACGGCGGAGCCCCTGGCCCATGGCCCGGAGGATCGAGTTCGGGGCGATGGCCGTGGCCCTCGGCCTTGTGCCGCCATAGTCGCCCGCCTTGCCTTCAGCCTCGCGCATAAGGTGGTGGGCGAGCGCACGTGTAGGGAGCATGCAGGCGCAGCGCGGCGGGAGCTTGCGGGCGCGACACGGTGGCTGTGTTAAAGATAGAGACTAGTTAGTTTTAGTTTGTTACTTGAGTGATCGGCTCTCCTTGTATATTGCTGTGATAGTTGTAACAACCTCTGTACTTATCCAGAGTGATGCTGCATACATATATAGCAACCTTGGCCACCCAGTTGGGTACGGCACAATCATCCTTTCGCTTATATCTTTTCATGGTATCAGAGCCGTGTTCTCATCCAGCCAACTCTTCTCATCTCCTCGAGTGATTGCAGAGAGAATGGCTGGGACTTCCGCCGTCACCACCGTCACTGGTGATACAGCAACTCCTGGGTTCAATCATCTGGTAAACATCAAGTTGAACTAGAGCAACTATCTGTTGTGGAAGGCCCAGCTCATGCCCTATCTTCGGGGGCAGCAGCTGCTGGGTTACGTCGACGGATCGGTGAAGGCACCGGTATCGACGTTGAAGCAGACCAACGCCAAGGGCGAAGAAGAAGAGGTGCCCAATCCAGAGCACCGTCAATGGACTCAACAGGACCAGATGGTGCTCGGCACCATCCTCTCTACGCTGGAGCCGGACGTGCTCGGTCGAGTAATGTTCTTGGCAACAGCTGCTGAGGTGTGGGAAGCGCTTGAGCGCATGTTCTCCTCCCACTCCCGTGCACGGCTGATCCAGGTTCGGCGTCAGCTCGCTACTGCACGCAAAGGGTCTCAGTCCATGGCTGAGTATTTCAACCGGGTGAAAGGCTACGCTGACTCTCTAGCAGCGGCTGGACATCCACTCGATGAAGAGGAGGTCGGAATTTACATGCTTTCCGGCCTAGATTCTGAGCACGACCCTCTGGTGACATTTGTTGCCACCAATTCTGCTCGGATCACGCTCAGTGATCTCTATGCTCATATGGTGAGCTTTGAAGTGCGTCAACAACAAAATCAAGCCGTCATCGACAACCAGGTCACGTCGGCAAACAATGTCTCTCGTGGACGTGGCTGGCACGGTGGACATGGATGCTGGCGCGGTGGTGACGGTCGTGGTCGCGGCAGAGGCCGTGGCAGCGGCCAAGGAGGCCGTAGCAACAGCCATGGGGGTCGTAGCAACAACCAGCATGGAGGATCACATGGCGACAGCGCAAAACCCACTTGCCAAGTGTGTAACAAAGTAGGACACACTGCTCTACGTTGTTACAACCGTTTTAATCATGCTTTTCAGGAAGAAGATTCTAGGGTGGCTGCCATGGCCAGCGCAAGCTACCCTGCAGATCCCGTATGGTACACAGATTCAGGCGCCACTGATCACATTACATGCGACTTAGAGAAGCTTACAGTCCGAGAGAAGTACAATGGCAGAGATCAGGTGCATACGGCAAATGGATCAGGTATGCCAATTATGCATATTGGGTACTCTCAGATTCGGACTCTCTCTAAACCTCTGTTATTAAACAATGTCTTACATGTTCCAAACACTCAACGCAATCTTCTTTCAGTCCACAAACTTTCCACTGATAATAACATCTTCTTTGAATTCCATCCTAATTATTTCTTGGTTAAGGATCGAATCTCGAAGAAAGTTCTACTCCGTGGTACCAGTAGAGGCGGCCTATATCCATTGGGTTCAGTCGACTCCATTCAGCGCAGAGAAGTGAACTCTATCAGCACATTGCCAGATGCAGCGCTATGGCATGCTCGACTAGGCCATCCATCATCCAAAATAGTTCAGCAAGTAATTTCCCAGAATAATCTTCCATGTCGTAGTAATAATAATAAAGACATTGCTCATGTATGTGACCCTTGCCAACTCGGAAAGAGTCACCAATTACCTTTTTCTCATTCGAACAATGTGTCTGTTCGTCCTCTTGAGCTTGTGTTTTCAGATGTATGGGGGCCGGCTGTCACCTCTTTTGGTGGATTTAAGTATTATGTTAGTTTCATTGATCACTATAGCAGGTTTACTTGGCTTTATCCTATCAAAACTAAAGCTGATGCGTATAAGATTTTTCCCCTATTCAAAAATCATGTAGAACGTTTGTTCAACACAAAGCTCATTCATCTCCAATCAGATTGGGGAGGGGAATACCAAAAACTTAACTCATTTCTGCAATCTTTGGGTATATCTCATCACGTTTCATGTCCCCACACGCATCAGCAAAATGGGTCCGCCGAACGAAAGCATCGACACATTGTCGATGTTGGTCTCACACTTCTAGCACAATCAGGCCTACCTCTGTCTTTCTGGGATGCAGCGTTTACCACGGCATGCTTCCTCATCAACCGAGTGCCTACACCAACCATTGGCTCAATTAGTCCACTTGAGAAATTGTTTGGTAAGGCTCCAGATTATTCCTTCCTCAAAGCATTCGGATGTGCTTGCTGGCCCAATTTGAGACCATACAATTCCAGAAAGCTTCAATTTCGTTCAGCGCAGTGCATCTTCCTTGGTTATAGTGGTCTGCACAAAGGTTACAAGTGTTATCATCGACAATCCGGCCGTGTTTACATCTCATGTGATGTAGTCTTTGATGAGCATCAGTTCCCGTACTTACATAGATCATCAACACCCCAGTCCAGCCCACCCACCGAATCAGCCATTCTTCTCCCTCCACAAATCCCTCCAGTCCGAACTGAGAATCCTCTTGTGCATAATGAACATACTAATATCCTTTCAGATGTACCTGTTTCGGATGCTTTCTCTCAGGGATTTGTTGAGGACACGGGAGGTAACCCTGCTGATTCGTCGCCTGAAAGTTCAGCTACTGTTCCTTCTCAGCCGGTTGTCGACAACAGCGGTGGCACTGCAGAATCTTCATCACAGAGTGCTGGTTCGGGATCAGCTGCATTAGCAGGGCCTTTGGGGGTCCCCCGATCTCATGGAATGCGCACTCGTCTCCAAGATAACATTCGCAGGCCAAAGCTGCGGACTGATGGCACGGTGCCATTTGGGCGCTGCTCAAATTCACTAACCAGAGAACCAGGTACATATACGGAAGCGTCGAAACATGAAGAATGGCGCACGGCTATGGATCAGGAGTTCATGGCGCTGGTTAAAAACAAAACGTGGCACTTGGTGCCGTATAAATCAGGTATGAACTTGATTGACTCAAAGTGGGTTTTTAAATTGAAGAGGAAAGCAGATGGATCTGTCGATAGGTGCAAGGCACGTCTGGTAGCCAAAGGATATAAACAGCGATACGGACTAGACTATGGGGACACCTTCAGCCCAGTGGTGAAACCAGCAACTATACGTCTAGTTCTCTCGCTTGCTGTGTCAAGGAACTGGAACCTGAAACAACTGGACGTCCAGAATGCATTTTTGCATGGAATTCTTGAGGAAGATGTGTTCATGAAACAGCCAGAGGGGTATGAGGACTTGAACAATCCCAAAGCGGTATGTAAACTTGATAAATCCCTATACGGTCTCAAGCAGTCACCAAGAGCTTGGTACTCGAGACTTAGTCAGAAACTTCAAGAATTTGGTTTTATACCGTCCAAGGCTGACACATCACTCTTTGTGTACAATCAGAAGGGATTGGTAATCTACATTCTAGTATATGTAGATGACATTATAATCACTGGTTCTTCCTCTAGTGCAATGGAACAGTTGGTTCAGAAGTTAAAGTGTGAATTTGCTGTTAAAGATCTTGGTGAATTACACTACTTCCTGGGTATACAAGTACAGAAAAATGACACGGGTCTGGTCTTATGTCAGACTCGGTATATTGATGATATCTTGGACAGAACAGGGATGCATCAGTGCAAGCCAGTGACTACTCCGTTGTCAGTTTCAGAAAAATTGTCAAGGGAAGCAGGAAATATTTTATCAGCAGAGGATGCTACTAAGTATCGGAGTATAGTGGGAGCACTCTAGTATGCAACCCTCACAAGACCAAATATTGCTTTTGTAGTAAACAAGGTTTGCCAGTTTTTGCATTCACCTACTGATGTACATTGGTCTGCAGCTAAACGAATACTACGATACCTAAAGTACACAAGAACCATGGGGCTACATATTGGCAAATCTAAATCAGAATTTGTGAGTGCCTTCTCAGATGCAGATTGGGCTGGTTGCCCTGATGATCGAAGATCTATAGGTGGCTTTGCAGTGTATTTTGGAAGTAATTTGATATCATGGGGGTCAAAGAAGCAAGCTACCGTTTCAAGATCAAGCACCGAAGCCAAGTACAAGTCATTGGCTAATGCGACAGCTGAGTTGTTGTGGGTGCAGTCATTACTTGGAGAACTTGGAGTATATCAGAGTCAAGCACCAATTCTATGGTGTGACAATCTTGGTGCAAAGTATATGTCAGCGAATCCCATGTTTCATGCCAGGACAAAGCATGTGGAAGTTGACTTTCATTTTGTACGAGAAAGGGTAGCAAATCGAGCACTAGATGTTCGATTCATTCCATCAAAGGATCAAGTGGCAGATGGCTTGACTAAGGCAGTATCAGCATCTGATCTTTCAAGGTTGCGTCACAATCTCAACCTTACCAATGTTGTGATTGACGGGAGGTGTTAAAGATAGAGACTAGTCTGTTTAGTTTGTTACATGAGTGATCGGCTCTCCTTGTATATTGCTGTGATAGTTGTAACAACCTCTGTACTTATCCAGCGTAATGCTGCATATATATATCAACCTTGGCCACCCAGTTGGGTATGGCACAATCATCCTTTCGCTTATATCTTTTCAACATCATTAGTAGGCTCTTTCTCAAATGAATGGTTTTAACTATGTGTATTTAAGGAATTCTCTATTTCTTACCAGGAATAGCTTCTGTATTACAATAGGGGTGTTTCGAAACCGCCAACCAAATGTCGTCGATAGTACAGAAACTCTCTTGACGGCCATCAAACCGTTGTCAATACCATCCATCTTTCTCGACGGTCGGGATAGACTGTAGTGAGAGAGATCATCAGCACCCTTGCGATGGACACGCACGGATGGCGTCAACTCTCTCGACGGTCAAACATGTAATCGTTGAGAGAGGTGCTTAACCGCGAGTGCCCCTGCTAGGTTGTGCCATGGTGCGAGTGGTTGTGCACCTCTCTCGACGCGTGCAATTGAGCACCTCTCCCGACGGCCAAACACGTAGTCATTGAGAGAGGTGCTCAAGCCCAAGCTCCCCCCTACTGGACCGACCTATAGCGCACGCGTTCGTGCACCACCGTCGAGAGAGTGCAATTTCTTCTATTTTCCATTGTACAAATTACCTGAGTTGTTTCTTATTGAATTTCAAAAAATCTATCGAAACAAATATGTAATAAATTGTATTTGGCATATATTGGTATACATAATATGTAATAAATTGGTATATAGCATGTATATGGTAAAGTGCTCACGAAAAATCATTCAGGATGTGTATTTAACTTTTTTTGTGTTATGTATTATGTTATAGTAGGAAAATTATATTTTTAGGCACTTAAAATCATTATATATATACATACATATATAATTTATATATACCTATATAGAAAAGTAATTGGTGTTTCATGTAGCCTGTGCTCTGTACCTTGTTTGAAAACAATTAAATGTGTAGTTATTGTATTCACACCATTGTATGACAAATGATAATGTTGTTGTGCATGTATCTACTTGATGTGCACGGATCTTGGATAAATCCTGACGACATCAAGTTATGGAGCACAGATTCTATGGAGTTTCATTCCGTTTGTCTATATGTATGTATGTATGTATGTATGTATTCTTGCATGCATGTATATATATTCAAACCATGCAAAAGACTTAGACATAAGAATTGAGATCAAGATTTCTGCAAAACCAACTCATCCAGTTTGACACATTCTGGCATTTCTTGTGATGCTGAGCTTGCCTGCATAAGAAGCAACATGTTTCTGGAGGAGAATGCTTGTGTCAAAATTGGCCTCCATTATCTTCATTCTGGAAGCAAAAGGAAATGCAATTATGCAAGTAAGGACTAAGCTGGATCCATGGACTAAGTTGAAAATGACATCCTCGAATTGAAAAGTAAGAAAAAGACGTGCTTGTGGCCAAAAAACCCGAAAAGGCTAGACATGGACATGCAGCCACCTGGACTCTGCAGAACTGAGTGCATGAAAGCCCTGCTCGGATTTGTCCGCAAGAATTCATGGCCTGAAAAACAAAGCTACTAGATAAACATGAAATTAATCTTTACCTCAGCGGATATACTTCCTCCGGTCACTTTCTTTTGTTATTTTAGATATAGACACGGTCACTAAAATACAACTTTGACACTAACTTCGCACGTGCTTACTGTGGTCATAATGTATTTATAAAAATAAGAATTGTTATTTCATATATGAATCATCGGGAGTCTAGGTGGCATCTGTCTCGATCTCTGCTAGGTGGCATCTGTCTCGATCTCTGCTCAACTATCTTGTATCTCTAAAATAATACCTGGAATCTAGGAGACACGTATGAGCTGATATGGGTCGGTGAGACAAGCAATTCGTTTTCCTCCCTGAATTCTACAGCAGGCAAACAAATCCTTGAACTCTTCATATTGGTCAAAAATTTCCCTTAGCTGAAGGCACCTCGGTTTTGGCTGATGTGACATCCTAGTTATCAATGTTTTTTTTAGAAAATGTAATAAATTGTATAGGATCATAGAAAAGTAAATAACAAAAATGTCTACAAAGTAAGAAAATCTGCATAATTTAAATATACAATAAAATATTTATGTGGAAACTGATATGACCAAAATTATAATTGTCTCATAGGGCATTTCATTGATTAAATAAATCACGTTATTAGGAAAAAAATTGTTTGCCTTGTTAGTACTTTGGAGAAAAATAGAAGAATTTTAGTTTGACCTTTAAATTGAAATTCATAGAAAACTAGGGAAAATCAAAGAATGTTAGTTTGACCCTTCAATTTTAATTCATGCAAATTTAAATTTAGAGGTCAAATTAACATTTTATTTTTGTTATTTCTCTATTATTCCAAAAGGCTAAAAAAATAGTTTTGCTAGGTTTTTTTAGAATCCAAACTAGTTTCCCAAAATATTTGATTTATTTAATCAATATGTGATACTCTTAACACAAAATATATTTTATGCATATGAATTTACAGCAAAAATCATATCTTTATTATTGTATATTTAGATTGGACACTTTTTTCTCCAAATTTGTAGTGTTTTTATTTTATAGTTTCGAGCTTCCTATTATTTTCTGCCAACCCTTAATGACTACGATGTCATGTTAGGCTGTTGGTCAAAACCTGGGTGTTTTCGCCTAGAGGGTAATCTATCCAATACGAAGAACTGAAAGGTCTAGTTAATTGGTTTTATAGTAGTTATTACTACTAGTATTAAGGAAGGAAAAATCAGAAAATTTATTTTTTTTATATTTATTTTTATTCGTTTATACAAAATTATATGGCGCATTAAAATTTAGACAAAAATAGGCCCCGGTCGCACTTTGAATTAGCGACCGGGTCTCGGTCGCACTTTCAAGGCGCGACAGGTCGCCCAGAGCAGGATGCACACACCTATCCATCATTCAACTAGCGACAGCACTGTAGCTA
>SPJY01006728.1:2444709-2552132 GCA_005191435.1 Raddia distichophylla | reverse complement strand
GATCATCGATCTGTTGATAGCCGTTTTGTTAAGGGAACCACTATGCAGTTGCGTGCAATATACTATGCTTTTGTGCAGTTGATTTTTCTAGCCGTTGAATTTTTACTATGCAGTTGCAGGCAATATATGCCTATTTGCAGTTGATTTTTCTGCCTAAATCACTTCTCCAATTCATATTACCCCACTCATCTTCCCCGACCAAATCCATCCCGATTCCCATCCACCTCCGACCTCCTCTCCCTCTCCCTCGCAACTCCGCACTCCTCCACCTCCACCCCGCCACCTCTGGCCACCGCCCTTGGCTGGTGGCACCCTTGCCGCCTCTTCGCTCTGCCTCCCTTCCTCCCGGCACCGACCGGCCTCGCCCATTCTAAATTCTAGCATCGGTGTTGATCCCTAGCTACCGCCCCCCAGCCACCTTCAACCTTTCCCTCGGCTCTAAAATTGTCGTTGGCATCCGCGCCCCCCTCCCCCCCAAAAAAAACCACGAACCACTCATCGTAGGTCCATAGTTGCCCATACCATCCCTCTAAACCCACCAAAACCCCTAAATCCTAACCTGAACCCTAGCACAAACCTTACAGTGGCGGTGGTGACGGCAACCAAAGATGAAGATAGTGGCGTGACGCAGCTAGGGCTAGACCAAAAGCTTGGGCTCGATGAGCTATTTGAAATTGGATCGAGCTCGAATGCTAAACGAGCCGATCTCGAGCCTGGTCCCGAGCTCGAGTCTATTCGAGCCGAGCTCGAGCTGGATCCTGAGCTTTCATCGAGCCCAACCGAGCCTGAATAATCATCATTGCATAGCATATTTCTCTCTTTAAATCCAATTCTTCAACCAGTTCAAGCCGAGCTCAAGCTTGAAATCGAGTCCAACCGAGCTCATATAGTCTCATCTTTCCTTTAAACAGCACAAATTCCTTCATTCGAGCTCAACCAAGCCGATCACGAGCCTAGCCGAGCTTTCATCGAGCTCGATCTCGAGCTTGACCCTAAGCTCAATGCTGATTTGAGCCGAGCCGAGCCCGAGCCTAACCTAGTCTCATCTTTCCTTTAAAACAGCACAAATTCCTTCATTCGAGCTCAACCAAGCCGACCACGAGCCTAGCCGAGCTTTCATCGAGCTCGATCTCGAGCTTGACCCTAAGCTCAATGCTTATTCGAGCCGAGCCCGAGCCTAACCAAGCTCGAGTTTTGACAGCCTAAGCTCGCTCAGAATCGACTCGAATCCAATCCTAGGCGCAGCCAGAGACAGGAAGGCAGAAAACCAAACCAGGTAACCGTGATTAACAGCACAAATCCGCCAATTTTAGACGTCTGCCAAATAGCAAAATCATTTTTTCAATCAGTGATCAAACGCACGGTAATTTTCCGGTGAAAAAACCAGCAAACATCCGTGCACAAGCACAGTATGGAGACAAAGCGTGGAAGTGGATCCAATTGCTGATGCATGCATTTGATCAGCATCCAACAAGAAGCATCCGGACGAGGCTCTTATGATATCGATCGTTTGTACAGCTCAGCGAGCATCAAGCGCTCTTGCATGCTGACAAACTGACAATCACTCAGAGTCACATCTCACAGCTTGCTGCAGGCAATCACAGTCACAGACTCAACAGTCAGAGAGGATCAGGCTACTCCATTCATCGAACAGCTGGCTCTCAGTTGACCACTCATAAATTAAGCTGGCACGCATGGCGGTGGCGGCGAGGTCCGGCGGCGGCCGTCACTTGTCGTCGGACACCGGCGGGCCGCCGTAACTGACGCTGCGCATCTTCAGCTCCCTCGGCATTTCGACCTCTTTCAGCCACGCCAGGCCACGGCCTTCTTGGTCGCTGGCGCCATCTCTCACTGTAAGCAGGACGACCAAACAATCTGTCAGTCTCATTTTTAAGTTGCGTTGCAGGTGATTAGTTTAGTTGCATCCCATGACTACGAGCGGTGGCAAAACCGTGTGCTTAAGGCTGATAATCACAGAGCACACTGTGCTGCAGATGGAGTATATCATAAGCAAAGCTATCTGCAGATGGTTGTTTAACTATCCAACCACTTTCCCTATCCAGTGTACTGCTTCCAAGGCAGACCACTGTTTTGATCACATAGCATAGCAATTAATTACATGTTGCAACTTGCAAGTGATGCCTAAATGGCTAAACCGTCCATCGGCCTGCTCAGTAGAAAAGGAGACATGCTTGAGTATTCTTGAACAAAATTTTAAAAATGTATACTAACACTCAGATCTAACTCCCGAACATGCATTTTCATTTTTAGTTTGTAGTAGCACTGTTGATGCATCTACATCTACTGGTAGTGGAAGATGCAGGAAATTTGTAATTGGAATTCTGAAATCATAATCGACTACTTACTCGAGTAAGGAAGATCAGTGTAGTATGTGCAGTCCCGGTCCTCTTCTACGGAGTAAGGGGGGCCAAGAATGTCGAGGATTGCGCAAGGCTCTATGGCCCTGAACCGGTGCATGTTTCCCCCTGTCGTCGGGTACAGGACCGATGTGTTGCATGGCGCTGTAAAAACATCGTCCACAACCAGCTTTGCCAATCTCACTGCAAACAATTCAGTCTTAACGTAAGCACATTTATGCCATGGAGGATGATGAACAATGTAAACAAAGCACACGGGCAAACTGATGAAAAAATTGTAGTGTTGTACATGCTTCACAAGCTTACATTGATCATCAGAAGACGAAGAGCCGCTAGCGGCTGCAGGATCAGGATCAACCCAGTCATATGACTTTGCGTGCATCGTTCCGAGTAGTAGCTTGTTAAACACCGTCATTCCAGGGTGATTGTGTAGGGGAATGACCCCATTTGGGGGCAAAAAGAAGATAACCATCTGCATGCCAAGGAGACAGCATCAGTAAAAATAAATAAATATTTTTATACCAACAAGCCCTATGACTTCAATTCAGCTTCAACATAGTACTAGAAGGACTTATTAATCAGATTTCAGTTTGCTTGTAGTTGCACACAGGCACTAACCGAGAAATTCTCGCAGTTGCATATTGTCGTGTGCTTAATCGTTGGGGTCTCTTCTTCGGCATCTCTAGTCCTGAAGAATTTGCAGTCTGAGCTTAGGTCAAAATCTTCCGGTCTCATTCTATCTGCAGATACCACCGAGATAGATTTAGATTCAGCTAATTCAGCACACGAAACAGATACAAAATGCGCATGCGTTTTAGTAAGACAAGACTACCAGCCTACCGAAGTGCTAACAGAAGGTAAATAAAATTCAGAGCCTGCACCTTTGGCATGTTGTCAGTGTCACCACTTCCCATTTCCTAATCCACTACATTTAATCTGAACATTTTCGTTCTGTCCAAACCATGTTCAGCAGAAAGCACCGGCTACACATTTTATGCAGTAATATTCAACAAAGCACGCCAATTATAACGCATATCTATCTAATAAGTTTTGTTAAAACGAAGATTTGAATTTGTTCTTTGTCACACAAAACTTGCATAACAAAGTTATGTTTTGGGAATGGATTGTTGCATAGACCACAATTCAACAACTCCAGGGTGAAGTAGCTGCGCATGCTAGGCGCACGCCCAGATGAGAGCAAGCGAAGCAGCAAAGCGAGGAGGCTCACCGAGCATGGCGCGGAGGAGGTCGACCTCGGCGGGCGCGGGCACGGTGCCGGGCCCCCTGAAGACGGCGCGGCAGGCCCGGAAGAGCCGCTGCACGGCCGTCGCCTCCGCCTGCACGCGCCTCCTCTCGCGGCGCGGCACGCCGCCGGCGCCCCTCCTCCCCCCTCCCCCTCCCGCTGCCGCCACCCGCCTCCGCTTCGCCGGCGGCGCAACCCCCGCCACCTCCACTCCCCCTGCTCCGCTCTCCGCCGTCATCAACCAAAGCCCGATCTTTTAACTCCCTTAACCCACCACCCCCCACAGCCGCCGCCAGGAAGAAGAACCAAGAACCAGAGCAGCGCGAGAAGGAGAGAGGAGGCAAGCAGGAGCAGGCGGCGCGAGATATATGCGGTGCAGGGGAGATCGAGGAGGCTGCGAAAGCGAAACTAGGGGCCGCGTGGTGACGACGGCGGCAAGGGGGGGCGCATGCAGCAGAGCAGATGCAAATCCATGGACCGCGGGTGAACAGGACGCTGATACCGCTGGACTGGACGCAGCAGACAAGGCAACCTCGCCGCTTTCGCCTTCCTTCCAGCGAGAGCCGAGAGAGGACAGGTAGAGAGAGAGAGAGAGAGAGAGAGAGGGAGGTGAGGTGGTGCGTGGTTTCCCGCGCCCGCCATTTTGGGGGAGGCGGAAAGCAAAACCGCCCGAGGTGGCAGTATCCAGTACACGGTTTTGGTCGGTACAAACTGCCGGGTTCCCCCCGGCCGAGGCTTTCGACGTCACCTCGTACTTGTCAACTGGTGTCCAGCCTCCAGCGTGACACCTCACCTGTTCGAGACTGGAGATTTTTTCTCGCGCCCCGTGGCGGCTTGGCCCTTCCCCATCAGGACACAGATGCGCTGAGCTCGGCCAACTTCCGTAAAAGTTTCTTAAGAAAATAATCCTTAAAGGACATTCTTAAGAAATAAAAATAATATTACGTCTGGGTAGACTTAGTAAAGATGATCTCCTTGGATGCATGACATGTTCAACAAAAATAGAATGTGTCCTAAACGAAGTGCGTACTCGGGCCTAGCTAAGAAAAATAATTTTTTAAGTGCATGGCATGCTTAAAAAAAAAAATAGGACATGTACTAAGCGGAAGGCACGCTTTAAACATGCTAAAAAAGATTATTTCTTAAGCGTACGGCATGCAGAAGAAAAACAGAATGCATGTGTCCTGATAAAAACGCATGCTTCAATCCATAGATGGTCAAATGGGTCGGGCTAAATGGACCGACACGAGGCATGACATTTTAGCCCGGCCCAAGCACGGCACGGCACGGCACGCGACACGATATAGATAATGCCCGGGCCGGCATGGCACGATTGGCCGGGCCGTGCTTGGGCCGAAGGCTAGGCCCGTGGCACGGCACGATTAGTTTTTGTTTTATTTTCATTTAGTAGTATGTATATTATAGCAAACTATAATGGAATATATACAAACGAACAAGAGTCCTACTGGTTATCAAAGGTGGAAACAAGCCTTAGATCTCATGTTCAAAGCCTGGTGGCCTTATTTTTACCTATTTTGAGGATATTTTCTTAGCCATTTGTTAAATGGGCCGACATGGCCCATCTAGCCTGTCGTGCCTTGGGCCCACCCGGCACGGTTTTGCAGGCTACTGTGCCTGGGCCTTGGCCTTGGCCCATGGGTCGGCACGGCACGGCCCGTCTCATATGAGGAACATAGGTATATGTCGTTTTGTATCTTGTTGCCTTGAGGGACCGTAGGAATATGTTGTTTTCGGATCTTGTTGCCTTGGTTTTGCTGTACAAGGTGCACGAACTAATAAAAAAATCTACTCAACCCTTTGACCATACAAGCAGTGGCGGAGCCAGGACTCGGCGACCTTGGGCTCGTGCCCAGACTCTCGACCTGCTAAACTATTGAGCCCCGTGTTATTGAATAGAAAAATTAGCCAACACTCTAAGCGTGAACTGTTTAAAATGAATAAAGCTGAGAGTGTCAATTCATGCCTAGACTTTTCGAAATTCCTGCCTCTGCCATTGTATACAAGTTATAACACTTCAATCCTCTAGGTAAACCGAGTATTCTCTTCTCACAAGTCATAAGTATGCAAATTGGTTAGATCTCCTTGAAAAGAAGTTGATCCAATGACACATTCTAGTCCTAGCTAGCAAGCCTACCCTTAGGCATCCTCTTTCTTTAAGGTTGACGGTAATAGTTTCAAACATAGCCATCTTCTGTAATGTGATGAGCGGTGTGTACAAGGCTCAAGGACAGAATGGATGATCGGTGATTAGTAGCGATTCCTTCCTGTTTCATGCAAGTGAGTCGTAGTCAGATAACACCAACAAATAGTTTTCAAATGGTTTTTCCAACGGACCAAGCCACATTGCAAAATTTTCTACCCACACTAGCAGTTTTGCTAGGTACTAGGTATGGGACGTGTCTCTTTATTTGCCTTCCTCCCACCTACAGCACAACTCCTTCCCCTCACCTGCCCCCCTTCAGCCAACTGCTCATCCTCCTTATGTCATTTACAACATACTAACACTAGTACTCCCTTTGATCACAAAAAGAAGTCACCGTTGACTTTTGGAGACATCTTTGACCATTCGTCTTGTTCAAAAAAGTTATGTAAATGTCATTTATTTTGTTGTGATTTAGTTTATTATTAAATATATTTTAAATATGACTTATATTTTTATATATTTATAAAAAATTTTGAATAATACGAATGGTCAAAGACGTGTGCAAAAGTCAACGGCGACTTCTTTCCGTGACCGGAGGGAGTAGAATATAAGAGAGAGAATAGTGTGATTTGGAGTGGAACAGATCTTTTGACTTCATATAGTTGGTGCCTTTCTCAATGATATATGGAGCTAGCTGTGACGCAGTCTCATTAAAATGGGTTCGCATGTTTGTGAGGAAACCATCAGCGCCATGAAGTTGGAGGATCCCAATCCATCTTGACGAACGGAGACGTTGTTGGAGAGGGAGAAAATTAAAGAAAATAATACTTTTAGTGAATTCTATATATGGATAAACCTTATGATTGGACGAGCCGGGATTGAAAAGGCGTGATGCCCTGGAGCCAGACCTCGGCCAAAAGCCTAGAGCTTCACTTTGCACGGACACTTGTTTTTTCTCAGGTCCGAGTGTAACTTGATTCAAGTTGATTTTGAAGAATGGGCCCGGCATGGCCTAGCCCAGAAAAATTGGGCCGGGTCATCGGGCGGGATGCTATGGTCTATATATACGAGGATATGGCTCAATGGGTGTGGGTGTTTGAGATCGATAATGTTGGCATGATCTTACGTTAACTACGGCATACTATTACTAGGCATGACAAAACTACAGGTCAATGCCAAGTGCACATGGCTAGAAAATGGTGACTTGAAAATTGTGATAAGGCAGATTCACCTCGCAATCGGTGGACATGACCTTTTAAATCTTATCTACTTGGCAACGTATTCAATGCTAATGTTTATTGGGTACTAATAACATACTAACAACAGATCAAGTTCATCCGATCTATGAGAGCGGCTCAGATTTGGATTGATGAAAAGCCCTTTTTTCACTTTTTTTTTTGAAGAGATCGGCAGGAGCACTGCCTAAGCTTTATTAAGGTAGGAGAGACAAAACTGAAACAACAGGACTACAAGTTACAGAACAAAACAAAAACCAAAAGCTGTAAACAACAACACTACAAAAGAAGAGAACACAGAGAGCAGGGAAACAGAACGAAACTAGGGAAACAGAGGCAAACAGAAAAGAAGAAGAGGAGCAACATGGTAGCGGAAGCCGCAACCCAACGTCAGGTTCGAAGCGAAGCTAGCCATGATCGTCACAGCTGAACGCCTGCATCCAGTTGACGACGTCCTTTTTTCACTTAAAACACTTTTATATATATAAAAAAAAAACCTCTGACTTTCCAAGTGGGAAAGGGTTTCTACTTTACACCTCTAGATCTATTGTTTGCATGTTAGCATCTAATGGACATCAGTAATAGATATGTTGATCAGCTTAAACAATCTAAGCTGCATTGCAGACAAGTCTACATCGGTATTTGAATGACCCAATTACCTTATTAGTGCGCGCGCACACAAACATTTATGTGTTTGGATGGGAGCCGGCGTGCGCAGCGCCATTCCAGGGCTCGCCTTGGCCTAGGGCACGCCATCGCTCGAGCGGGCAAGAGATGGCAGCCTCGGCGCCCTCGCCATTGCTCCCGCGCGCATTGGCTGTAGCTCGACGCGCCCTCGCCCGCGCGGCAGCCAACCAAACCGCAGCCAAAATTCCATGGCGTGCTGTGGAATGGAAAGGCGTGTACGGATCGCAATCCAACCACGTCCATAATCTCCTAGTTTTCCTCTCCCGATTCACACACATACACACACACAAGATCTTTCGGCGCCTGCTGGTTTGGACCAACAGTGCTTACCGCTTCAGCAATCAGCATTCAGCTACTGCTCAAGTGCTGTAGCACTGAAGAAACCAGATGCAGGGAACCGGTCACGCAGATCAGGCCAGGAGCGCCGCCTGCTCCCGCTCGGCTTCCAAGCAGCTCAGAGGCGACCTTGATCAGACCGCGCGAAAATGGCGCTTCTTGACACCCGATTAGCGTCAGCTTCGATGGCCCAGCCGGATGGTCCATGCGCGCCGCCGGAGCTTCGTCGCCGGTGACCGTTCCGATGTCCACGTGGTCGATGCCCTGGCCTTGCGCAGCAGCTACCCATATTTCTTTCAGCGATGGAGCTGCCATTGCGCGGGAGTTTCCTCCGGCAATGCTCGCCTCGGTCAGCAGCACGATGTCCGGTCTCGTGCCTGCAGGAGATCGGTGAAGGAAAAAAAAACGTTGCATTTCTTCGGCGTAAGCACTGTGATATGTATGAGCCTTTTCAAACCAACGAAGTGGATGATTCAGTCTTTCAGATGTTCAGAAAGGGGTAAATCTTTACCTGAGAGAAGCTGTTTGGCGAACGCGAGATGCTCTTTGTCGCTGGCCATTCCAACAATAAGAGCTAAAGGCCCTTCTGGATTCACGGTTTTTACCACGTCCGATAAGGCCTTTGCGGATGCCTCCGTATGGGCTGGAAAGCGTAACAAGCATCAGCTGATGGCAAAGGGTAATGGCAAAGGGGGGAATAAAGCATCATTAGGGGTAGGTTGTCGCAAAAAAAAAAAAACCTCCATCAATAAGTATGGTAGATGTTGCATCATGCCCAAGGGCTGAAGCTTCCTCTTGTGTAAGAAACTGGCTTCTCCCGGGCAAACATGTCTTCTCTAAACCAGATTGGATTGATGCATCGGAAATCTCCCATCCTTAACTTCCCAGAACCATGGGACAGGAAGAATAATATATCAGACTCATGTAAGAATTCAATATGTGAAAAGGCAACAGAGAAAAAAGAAGTGCCGAAAATTCACCCTTCAATATTACAGTCCCATTTGGATGCAACAGTGCAGTAAAAAAAAAGGCCCATCAATGTTTGAGAAACTTTGCTTTGATGAATTGGCACATGGTATTACCTAGCTCACGGAGACATAGAGCTGCGCAAGAAGCAGTAACAGCATTCTGACGCTGATGATCTCCCAGCAACTGGAGTTTTACATCATGCAATTCAATAAACTGCAAAACATAATCTTTACTAGTCATTTGAAGGTCTTAAAAGGAAATGGTAAAGTCTTAACTATTAATTTCAGATAAATTAGTTAAGGATGGCAATGAAATTTTACCAGTGGCATATCATTTGAGATTTTCACAACAATGTCACAACTTTGATAAGGTTTTCCATAATCCCATCGAATGCATCTTGTGATGCTCTTGACACCAGGGTCACAAGCAGAGATGATGGGAGATTGTGTCAAGAATGCTCTATCCCGAATAATTTGTTCAATATCTGTCGGAAATGGACCACCAATGACAACCTGAAAATGTTTGATATTCAGGTTACAAACACCATCTAAGGCAACACTGCTTTGCCCTCAACATAATGGAGCATTACAAGACACATGCTACATTAAAAACACAGCTTACGTATCTAATCACAAAAAAAAGTAGTATAAGTATCATATTTGTGAGAATCACTCACAATGGAAAAAAACTAAATAAGAACAACAAAGCACGTGCTTATTTTAGTCATGCTGGCCATGTGCACCCGGGGGTGGGGTTTTGGCTTCATATTATCATATATAGGAATTACTCTTACACAAGGATAGTATTATGCAACTTGATGATTAAAATGTCAAACAATTAATAAAAGGCTAAGGCCTTACCGTCTTACTAAAGAAAAACGAAAATAGCTTGGTGAACTATCATGGAAATGGAATAGCAAGTTGATGTAACATACCAACCATTTGTCTCGAGAGAAAAAAGTTCTATGGAATTAACTCCAAATTGAATCATAAGATGGTACTACAAAATAAGGAACAAGAGGAGAACAACATAACTGGTTGCCCTTCTTTGATGATTCGAGACTTTGCCACTGCTATAGTTTGGAGGGAACCACCCAAAGCAGCCAAATGTTCTTTTCCAATTGTTGTTATGACAGATGCAGCTAGCTCAGTACTTTGTATGACATTTGTGGCATCTCTAGCTCCCCCAAGGCCTGCCTAGGCAGTCAATAAGCAAATGAGGAAGTCATAAGTATTACAGACTTGAATGTGAATATAAATCAGATTTAAACTCTGAGGCCTAGAAACTTGTGATCAGTGCTACTTCAGAATAAAACAGGGTAAACAATTAATCATTACGAATAGTACAAAACTATATAGGGGCTACTTCTGTCATCCCTATAATTAATTTCTGAGTAACAAATTGCATTAAATACCAGATTATTGGACTCCATTTTTGTTCTCTCTGTATTTTAGCATTTTGTTAAAAATACCAGACTTAGTGAATTGCTCATAGCAGAAGGTCAGAGGTGGGCAAAAGACAAGCTGATTAGTTAAGCAATGAGCAAAAGGACTTTTGGAGGAGACAAGTTTTATCATCCCTATGGTGTTCTGAGAAACGGCATCCCCTAGATTTTTTTCCAGCAATTAATTGTAATATAATCTTGACATCTACTAGAAGATTGTAAAAAGAGTAGCTAGTTGGTAGCTATATAGGGATGATAGAAGCATCTAGAGCTACTAGTTCATAGATGAACTAGATACTAGAAACATCTAGCTATTACTAGGACTAAAATATTAATAGCTAGATGTAGAATGTTCTAGATATATGGGCTAAGCTAAGATTAGTTTAGCTTAGCCTATAAGTAGAACATGTAGTAGCACCTGTAAGCCAACCTTGAGGACTAGTTTACCTACAATATAGTGAGCCTCAATTGCTTCCTAATCGAACATTAGTGTAAGATCTTGTGAGAGCTTTGGTTGTTGTTCATGTGAACTCTTGGGCCAACATTAAATACAGCAGGTGCATTCTTGTGATTGAACTTCCACATTCAGTATGAGAAGTTCACAACTTATGTGAGAGTAAATTAATGAGTTTATAGTCCACCCTTGACATTTACAGAAACATATAAACACAAACTTGAAAGAATATATACGAAAAACAGTAATGAGCCATCTAACAAAATGTTCACAACTTACTTCAACTATAGCAATGTCAACATTTTCTCGTGAGAATAGGACAAATGAGAGAGCAGTGAAAACCTGCAAATTCACATGACTAATTTTAAAATTCATGATCCTTGGAAAAGATATAAGAGCATATGCATATTAATGCGTGCAGGCTTTTAATGTGGTTCTATATGCTCATATGCATGATGAATGTCGTTTTATTATGTTAAGTTAGTGATTGCATAAACACCATGTACTATCAATTGAAGATGGATTGCTTACAGATGTTAACGAGCAGGAATAACAATTATGCAATATAGTATATCAAATTGGCTAATGATCCAAATGTGAAATCATATTAATGTTATTATTTCGTGTCCAACTGTCTATGTATTCAATCCTGGCACATTATTATTACAATCACCATCAGTTTTTCTTGTACTAGCGCCATATAGTGTCCATGTATTCCTGCTTGCTACAGTAAGTTTGGGTCTAGATCACACCTGAAGTTTATATTGTACGATGTTGCCAATATGCACACAAAAAATTAAATAACCTATTTTAGAAATGGAAAAAATGGCACCACTACCTAGAAGGTTAAAAGATAATGACATAAGATGCAAACCGCAAAAATTAAAGAAACCATAATGGAAGTTATTGTGGGAGTTTGTTTCTATGGCTCTGTGTCCTTTTGAGCTGAAAAGCTGCTTCTGATTATAATATGAAAAGTTGTATGCCCTTGATAAGAAACTTCGAGGGGCAAAAAAAAGTTAAAAATTAATTTTGAGTGTTTTGAAAAGAAAAACTAATATATTAAAAAATGGTTACAAAGTGCCAAAGCGTTTAGCTTGTGCAAAAATGATAAGTATCTCGCTTCTGATTATATGATTTTAAGTTGAAAAGAACAGGGAATATGGAAATGTACACCCTCATTTGGGGACATACTAATGTCAGAAATTCATATATGTTTTCCCATCAAAAACTAACTTTACAATGAAAAGGGAGAGATTTAAAATACCTCAAAGTGTGTCAGGGCGCCATTTTCTGATTCTATCAATTTATTGATAGCTTGCTTAGACTGATTGAAAAGTTCTGTCAATAATGCAGCTGAAACAGGGCCTCCACACTTTCCAACCGACATGCGTTCTCGAATTGTTAGAAGATGCGGACTGCACAGAGAACAGCATTACAGAATTTCTGTAATCCCAAAATGACTCAGAAAATTTCAATATAATTAAATGATTATAATTCCACAACCCCCCATACTACAAGTAAATGCTCTGACGCCCATAGCAAAGGCAAACAACACAACAAGTTGCAGTCCCCCAACATCCCCCGCTGTGCCAAGCAATAAGATTGCTACCAAATGATAAATGAAGCATGGCGATATGGTAGAGTACCTGTTATAGCAACCCACATTGTAGCCTTGTTCCCTCATGATATTGGACAGGAAAGCAGCAGTCGAACCTTTCCCTTTGGTGCCAGCGATATGAACAGCCTATAAACGCAACAACTCAGCTTCATCCTAGCATTTATCACATTGTCTCCATGCAAATAAAAATCATGTCCCGCATGAATTGTAACTGGCTTAACACTTGAACAGTTGAACTAAACACATCCCAATATCTTATACTCTCATCTCAAGCAAAACCACAACCCCAGATTTTTTGCTAGCTAATATTTTTACTTCACTAGTTATAATGCAAGCTGTAGGCTTTTGGTGATAAGGAGAGGCAATGAGAGGGCAAGTCCTCACCGGAAAGTGGGTGTGTGGGTCGCCGAGGCGGCGGAGGAGGCGGCGCATGCGACCGAGGTCGAAGCCGTCGTCGGAGTCCGTCCCGGCGCCGCGCGGCACGCCGGAGCGCTCGTAGTTACGGAGCCGATCCATGTACTCAAGGAACTCCCCGAGCTGGGCCTCTTCACCGCCGCCTCCTGCCATGGAGGATATGCTGCGGCGGCGGCCACTCCCCCGCAGGGGACCGCGAAACCGGCAGAGGCCAACGGGAAAGCGGCCGAGCATGCGGCAAGGCCGTAGCGCGGCCTCCGCGGCGGCGGGGGCAGCCGGAGGGCGAACGAGCGCCGCCGTGTCGCCGGAGAGGGGGTGTGTGTGTATGTGTTGCCACCGGTGAGGGAGAAATTTGACTTTTTGCCCCCAAAGTTGAGCCGCCTTGTATTTTTTGCCCTAAGTTAAGCTGCCTTGGATTTTTTGTCCTAAATAGACTAACCCCATATAGTTTTTGCTTCAGGGGGCTCTTTACAAAGGGCGCCGGCCATGGCGCCGCCGCCGGTGGCGGGGAGGACGGCGGTGGGGAGTGGGGGTCGCCGGTGAGGAGGGGGGCCGCCATGGCGTCGTGCAGCAGGGAGGGCGCCGGCCATGGCGCCGCCAGCGGTGACTGGGAAGATGGCCATGGCGCCGCCGCAATTTTTTTTCCTGTCATGGCGATGGCCGGCGCCGCCCAAGAACCCGAGCTCGAGACGCCGGTGATGTACCACCTGTGGCCGAGCATTCTTGGGCATCTTCGCAAGCACCGGGTCGTCGTCGTCTCCGCCAGCCCAGGCTCCGGCAAGTCGTCGGTGCTTCCCCACTACCTCGCCCACTGCGGCTACGGCCCGGTCATCTGCGCACAGCCTCGCCACTTCACGGCGACCGTGGGCGCGGCGAAGCCCAGCCATCCTGTCCGTGCGCCGTGGGGAGGCCGCCGGTGAGGAGGGGCCTGCCATGGCGACGGCGGCGTCGGCTTGGGGGACAGCGGCGTAGGAAGAGGAAAAGAGAAGGCAACTTTGCAAATAACCCCCCAGAATGAAAAGAGTAATGGGTTGATTCATTTGGGGCAAAAAATTCAAGGCAGCTCAACTTAGGGCAAAAAATACAAGGCAGCTCAACTTTGGGGGAAAAAAAATCAAATTTCTCCCGGTGAGGCCGTGAGGGGATGGAAGGGAGGGCCGACACCAGGGGCTGGATTGTTACATTTTCACTTTGTCGAGGAGGCTACACGAAAAATGGATGGGTCGCTTTTGAGCCGTTTGATCATGCATAAGCGGTTTGTTCTCAGCCGACAGCGAAAACCTAGGTGTGAGCGGATGACAATAGCACCCTTCTCATTCCTTTCTTATTGAAGGCGTTATGACGGTCCTTCCGTGCTGGTGTTCTAGATTCCTTATTTTTTTAGTTGTGTCACAGTTGCTTGTGTGTGGCTAGGTTGAGCCATATTGGGGTCACTAGTGTTGTTCGGTGGATCATTTGTGCTGTTGTGGCATTTGGGCGAGGTGGTCGGCTTAGGCCGAGGCAACATGATTGCATGCGTGCTGGCAGCATTTGCGTTGCGATGGCTTATCCTTTAGGCTGTTTGGTTGCCTTCTCTCACGAGCCTGGCCAGTCCGACTCAGCCAGGCTCGTGAGATACGGGATGTGCAGATGCAGAGACAGTGTTTGGTTGAGTGTTTAGTAGGCGTATATTTTGAAATTTATATAGCGAGTGTGATCTAGTTTTGTTCGAAAAAATATCAGAAATCCATTTTTGGAATCGGTTCGGTCATCGGATATGCTAATAAAAAGATACAAACAAAAGAAAGAAAAACCTGCCACGTTAGCAGTCCATGCATGGCTTGATATAGTGACTGACTGTGGCCCCATGCACAGAACACGAGGCCGTCATGCGTTGCATCCAGAGAAACGCTCATTTTCTGTGTTTCTCCAGAGCCAAGTTGCATGGAGAATCTTGCATCCACAGAACCAGTCTCAAAACCAGATGCAGGCAACCAAACACAAGAAAAAAGCAAGATTCTGCATCTGTAGATGCAAATCTCTGTAAATGCAGTCAACCAAACAGCCTATTAATGAATTGCAGAGTTTTTGCTAATCTTCGAGGTTGCTAAAAAAAAAATCAACAACTCAACGATCTTAAAATTTGAAAGTAACGTAAATTTGTTGCGATGATCAGAGTTCTTCATATATTGCATAATTTTTTATTGTCTTTTTTCACATTGACTACTTAATCAACTATTGCTCTACATGCATGTAGTGTTGCACTTGTTCCATTGCTTATTAGCATTATGTTGTTGAATGATAGTGATCCTTTACCATAGAACGAAACTTCAGTTTCCCTGGACGGGCTAAACTTTGACCGCATTTTTGGAAATTCAGTTAATTCAGTTCCTTGTTTGGGATGAACTCTTTAAAATCATGACGTGTCCCTTATTTGGTCTTCGGTTAATTCAGTTCACTAAGACTACCTGTACTGTAACATGTGAAGAAAATAATGCTTTCTGAAATCATGAGACCAATTTAAGCATGTAGCCATCCAGGACCAGGAAGGTGGCCTCCATTGCTGCAGGTGTGAGCATTGCACTACCATCTGACGCCACTTCAAGCAGACATGGTACGGTCGATAGTGCCATCCGTGTCAGGCCCATAGAGGTGAGGACCCTCCAAGCCACTGAAAACCATTAACTCCCAGGTAATTGTTCCTATTATCACCAATATGCAGACTTGATTCAGCAACATCTCACCAGCGTCGGCTCAGCCTAAAGTTTCTCTGGCAATGTTCAGCAAAAACTATATGTATATATATGTATGACAAATCCGCAAAGTGTTTGTTCCAAAATGGAAGCCAAAGTTGGTCCTTAATACTACTCGTGTTTCACTGTTTCAGAAAAAATTCAAGCTTTCCTATGCCTTCTCTCATGCTTGGAAAGAGATTTGATCAGACTTTTCAGCTTACAAGCACACGATATTTGCATCCCTTTCACCTTTGTTTCTTTTTTAGCATGGATTCTTATACCATGACATATACTGCAGCTTGCGACTTCGACAAAATCACATGTAGAGTGATGTGCAACTAGAAGTTTGACCTGACCAAGTAGAAATTATGGGCCAGTTTCTGATCGCTTCCCAAAATGATTGGTTTCTGCCAGCATTGGCCAAGCAGAACCATAAAAATTTGGTCTTTAGGACTGACTTCTGTAACTGTATTGTTCTTGTTTTCCAAGTAATGTGAACTACCGCTGTTTGAAACCTTGAAATGATGGCATGCATAAATTCATTATCTTACAATTCATCTTGAGAGGGAGAAAAGAAAAATAAGCACACAACACCTTCTGACGTCTACTAACCTTAAGGAGGAGGTAGGAGCACCTAACATGTTCCTTTCCTTGCATCATTTTTTTTCGGGCGCCTTTTCTTTTCTTCTATCATGGTCTCATGGGTCCCACAGAACCAGCAAATGGGCTGCATCACTGGTTCACTCCCCTCTCTAACCAAGAACAAAGAGGTCCCTAATCCACTAACCTTAGTTGTATGCAATTGCAGAGTGCTGGTGAGTGTGATGGATGCAGATGAGGAGAAAGGTAGTAGCTGAAGACCTGAAGTGAACCATCAAGCCTATGGTTGTTGAAACAGGGGAAATCATGCACATCTGCAGGTGTTTTAGGACAAGGAATGCACTCCTGCAAAATAAGTGTCATGGTTTGGTCAAGATTCCCAGGAAGAGGCTTGAGAATTTCCTGTACTTGTGCACCTGTGCTGCACGCCTGCACCACATGAGCTGAACCAATGGACTTTGTTAATCCTGAAACCATTTTACATCGTGCAGAGGTGTTGGCCAAGTTATTTTATTTGGAGATGGGCTTAGGCAATGAAAATGGCATTAAAAAAAAGGAGAGTGGAAATGGAAAATGACAAAAAAAAAAGAGGATCACGCTCTTTGTTAAGAAACCTATGAGCTTTTTTTTTTGATCGAACGGGACAGGTGCTCTGCCATTTCATTAAGAAGAAAGCAATAGTACAACACCAAAAGAGAACTGCAGCCCATAGCAAAGCCGAAAGGGATGCACGGCCGAAAAAACGGACCGCCACCACCTAGGCAATGCGAAGGGACCGCCCACCACCACCACAACGCCGAACCTATGAGCTTTTAAAGTTAACTTTTACATTAAGAGGGGAGAAGTGATCAAGTGAACATCCAGCCATAACTCTATGCTTTGCCTGTAAATAATTATCGGTATGCTCGCTTCAAGTTCGTTGAATCTAGACGACTAAACGTGGTTGCAACTTTGCACATCCAACCTTGTGAATGGGTAGAATTGTCAGTGGTCTGTTCGTCTGCCTGATTGTCTGAAGCTAGCTTGTCTGCTCCAAGGATTTCTTCTGTCAAACTGTGCTCTCGTCGTGCGTGCCATTTTCCCCGCATCTGCGACCACCGTTTAGTACGGGTTACATATGGTGTTCATCTCGGTGCTGGTCGTTAGTGATCGCTAATTTGCTGTTTGGTGTAATGACAGTGCGTTGTTGCAGAGAGAATAATAACTACTACCGATGGCTACGCACCCTGGACGCGTGGCATTAATTCTGTAAAATAAAAGTGCACTCTTATTTTTTTGTTTCTTTAGATTTTCTTTTTTTTTTTTAACTTTTCTATTATTTCTTAATTCATTTTATAGAAGTCAACATTTCTAAAGTTTAAATATATTTATGGACCCTCGCCATATTTTTTTGTTGCATTTATAAACCGTTACCATATTTACTTTTTTGAAAACTTTTAATTTATGTATGATTTTTAAGTGACTCACCATAAATAAAACTAAAAAACGGTAAGTCGATAGGAATTATGCCTTTTATTACAAAGAGCAAAATATTTTTAAATTTGAACTTGAAAGAAATTTTAGCGACACTAAACTTTTTTCATGGATGCTCTTTGTGCAGCCATGGTTTAATTTCTGTATACTTTGAATTTATGTTTTTCTGTGACTTAAAAAATACTTTAGTTCGAAGTTTACATTATTAAAATCTTTAATCTTTGAAATCTTTTAGTTTTGGATGTTCTTTGTTCAGATATGGTTTTGAACTTCAAAAAATCTTGAATAGCATCAAACTTTTTATAGATGTTCATTGTGCATGCATGGTTTATTTTTTGTAAACTTTTAAACTTTTATGATTTATTTGCATCCTAACAAAAATAAAATCATCAATTTGAATCTTGCCCTACGAAAACTTTTATTTAAAAAAATAATTTTGGCTATCCTTTTGTAGACATGTTTTTTGAAATTTTCAAATATATGAATTTTTGTTGACCTACCATAGGTAAAATTGAAATGTGGAAATTCGAAAAGAAATATGCCCTCAATAAGAAAGAGCAAATTATTACTAAATTTGGATTTCAAGATTTTTTGAATAACATCAAACTTTCTGTGCATGTTCTTTGCGCATACACAGTTTAATTTTTGAAAACTTTCAATATTTATGATTTTTTTGCGACCTGACAAAAATAAAATCCTTAGTACGAATGTTGCATCATGAAAGCTTTTAATTTTTGAAAAATTTTAATTTTGGATGTTCTTGTGCATACATGGTTCGGAAACCTTCAAATTTATGATTTTTTGTGATATATCATAAGTAAAATTGAAAAATAGAAAATGAGAAGAAATATGCCCTTAATAAGAAAGAGCAAACTATTCGTAAATTTGGATTTGAAAATTTTTAAACAACATCAAATTTTTTATGGATATTCTCTGTGCAGCCATGATTTATTTTTCAGAAATTTTCAATTTGTTTCAAACTTTTTGCGAGCTACAAAAAAAGAAATAGCTGCTTGCAACTGTGGTCAGCAGGAAATTGATAAAAGCTAGGGCGAGCCAAGATTCGACCACAGCCGGCGGGCTGAGATCTAGCTGAGCTAGCCAACATGGCAAGCTACCCGCGCTGTTGTGCAATGGCCGAAACATTTTGTTTTAAATGTTTATTTAGTATGGGCGACCAGATTTGATCCAGCGACAAGATCGAACAACCACTGTTTTTCAGATGACGTGGTCTCGTAAATGACTGGACGAGTGGCGCTTTCTAGACGCGGCAACGTGGGCTAACAGTTATATAGAATTGATTGATTGATTGATACGAGCAAAAGGAATCTCTTCTCTCTCGCCGTGTGGCGCTATCAAAGTATTTACGTCGGCCAGGCTGGCCGACGTCAATACTGGAGCTAGCGACACAACATCGCTCCAGTATTTACGTCGGCCAGCCTGGCCGACGTAAATACTTGGAAGCCACGTGGCGCGTCGACATTCATCGCAGAGGCGGTATTTACGTCGGCTGCGTGGGCTGACGTAAATACATCATTGCCACGTGGCTCATCGACATGCATCGCAGAGGCGGTATTTCCGTCGGCTCGGGCCGACGTAAATACGGCATTTATTTCCGTCGGCCGAAGCCGACGTAAACAAGCGCCACACCTGTTAACCCTACCCGACGAACAGTATTTACGTCGGCCGTGGGGCCGACGTAAATAACACCTATTTACGTCGGCGGCCGACGTAAATAACCTTATTTACGTCGCTTTTTTTACGTCGGCTGCCGACGTAAATATCTATTTACGTCGGCTTTTGTCCTATTTACGTCGGCCTCTACCTCGGTTTCCTGTAGTGTGGTTTTCTTAACCGGGACACAAACGTTACCATGGTGTAGAAAATATCTAAAAAATATGACTAACTCAAGACTCGAACCTCCTGCCACCACGGGACTCCGCACTCACCCTTCTAACCAACCCACCCAGCCACGCGTATTTACTAGATTAGGATATGCATTTGTTTTGAATTATGTTGGAACGAGGCTTTAGTCTCGGTACCGGGACTAAAGCTTACCTTCAATCCCGGTACATGTCACGAACCGGGACTAATTTGTTCCCGTGCCAGCTGACATGTACCCGTCTGTCAAAGCGTTCTTCTATCTCGGTTTGTGACATAAACCGGGACTAATGTGGATGAAAAATCGTGCTTTTGGCCTAGTAGCCATGAATCGGGACTGATGCCACTATCAGTCCGGGTTTGTACTAATCCGGGACTGATTTGCCGGGATAGAAGGCCCGTTCACTACTAGTGACAGCTGTTAGCTACACCATTAGAGATGCTCTAAGGCTCTTGAACATGCGTAAAACTAAGGCTCTTGAACATGCGTAAAAAGAGTAGTTAATTTGCCAGCATTTTTGCAGACAGTAAAGTACGGTTATGAATTTGCTCCATAATTAATTAAGGAGGATTGCAACTAGAGACGTCTAAAGAAATAGGCATGTGGACAGATCAGTCCGTTTTACCGAAGTTTAGACAAATTAACATATATATGCTCAATCGTATTTTTTGCGCACGAATGTTTCCCACTAATTTTATTGTCACAGAAAACGAAAACGATAAGAGTGTTGGGGAATATCTAGCTTGAGTGCAATTCCAAAATTTTTAAGCTCACTGAGCGTCCGATGTCGATCTCTCTTCACTACTAATGTAAAAGACAATCTCTAACTCAGGGGATCGGATGGTGCCAAATTAAACAGTGCGTTGTAGACATTTTGTGTTACACCAGGGCTTGCTTGCTCTGGTTTGTACAATCTCCCCTGTTTAATTTTCTTCTCTGTATGTACTTTTCCTACTTTTAAATAAAGTTAGTTCGATTACCCTTTTACTGAATAAAAGGGAAAGCAATATGCCCACTCATATCTGCTGTTTTTCGTACAAGTTTTCATTGTGTCATATCCTAAAAGTAAGAAAGATTGTATTTTCTTTTGAAAATAAAAAAGACAAGCACTACATAGGGCACAAACAGAACCATGCATGCGATATATGGACCATAGTCCTTTATTCCATGACATATACCTTAGTACAGTACATGACACCGGCTGCTATACGTACGTACGTGCCACACGTCCAATACACTGATCAATCTCAATTCTCAAGTGCTCAGAAGAAAGAAAAGACGCGCGGGTCACTATACTTATGAACCGGCATGCAAGGACACTGAGCGCAGGCCGGCAACGCATGCCTTCTAAAGCAAAGTGCAAACGCGTTTTATATACACGTATATATGTACGTGCATGCATGCATACCTGCACCGTCGACGTTTTTTTATTGACCAAACAGACCATCACGTAGAGTAGCTAGCTTGCTACACGTACGTACGTTGCACCGACATATATATATGTATAGCTCGGGTGTACGCAAGCTCCATCAGTTGTGGACGTCGGCCTCCGGGCGGTACATGGGCTCCGGGACCTCGTCGGCGCTCGCGCAGCACCGGCAGCCGCCGTAGGACCCGCGCTTGCAGCACCCGTACGAGCAGTGCCCGCCCCCACCGTGCCCGCCGCCGCCGTGGCCAGGGTAGGGGTAGCCGCCGCCGTGCCCGCCGCCGGGGTAGCCGCCGCCGCCGCCGCCGTGACCAGGATAGCCGCCGCCGCCGTGCCCGCCGCCGGGGTAGCCGCCGCCGCCGCCGCCGTGACCAGGATAGCCGCCGCCGCCGCCGCCGTGACCAGGATATCCGCCGCCGCCGCCGCCGCCGTGGCCTGGGTAAGGGTACCCGCCGCCGCGGTAGTCCTGCTCGCCGGCCTTCGCCGCCTCCTTCTTGTCCTCTGCACATCAACAGACACACACACAAAAAAGTTGGCTTATTTAGCTTTACCGATCCATCAATTACTAGCCACTAATTAACCAGTGCATGCATGCATGATCTAGCTATCTATCTAGCTCACGGGTCTGTTCAGCTGAGGCGACGAGGAAAGCAGCGGCGACCAGGAGAGCGAACACAAGGAAAGCCTTAGGCGCCATGCTTGGTATAAGCTCTAGTGTACGCGTATAGGTGTTGCAAATTTTGTAATGAGCTATGGTGAGACCTGAGAGGGGTGTGCATTCAGAGGCACAGAGCAAGCGTATTTATAGGCGTCAGGTTGCCTCTGTAAGGTTAGCTTCGAGTAGATAGATAAGAAGAGATCAGGGTCGGATCAAGGTGTACGTACGTGCATGTCAACGTGTGTGATCAGTGTGAGCCAGTGGACGCTGTCGATCGATCGATCGAGAGGCCGTCGGCACGCACGTAGGGCCCAATTGCTGGACGGGCGGTGGTGGTTGGGGCGATGGATGGCATTGATTGATCAACTACCAGCTTCGTGCATGCAAGTACTCACTGCTCCCTCCGTTCTGAACTGTAGTTCAGTGTTGACTTTTCTGTATGTCTTTTGATCCTTCGTCTTATTCAAAAAATATATGTAAATATTGTTTATTTTGTTGTGAACTGTTTTATCATTAGACATACTTTAAGCATGACTTATATTTTTACATGTTTGTACTAATTTTTTGAATAAGAAAAATGGTCAAAAGACGTGTCCAAAGATCAACAATGAATTTATTTGGAACGGAAGGGAGTAGCTAGCATGTGTGGCGACCTGGAGCTCCGTAAGTTTACTGCTACTGCTAACCTAGTAGCTAGGACAGAAATCGTCGAGTTTGACTCAGCGTCATGCATGCAATAGTTTTCGAATTAACCACTCCTCGACATATCATCATCATCGTTAATCATTGGAACAATTGTGTTCTTGCCCTTGTTCTATAGTCCAATTGTGATTTTGCTTCTACTTTTCCCACTTTGTGATTTTGCCCTTGATTTTTTAAAACAAAGCTATAGTTTACCCTTGTTCTGTTTACAGTAGTTAACGGTGTTAACTTAGGTGTAAAAATACATATATGCCCTTACAATTTGCCCCTGATTTTATTAGTACTTTGTGATTTTATCCTGTTTCAACTCAAATATTGATGATTTGAAAATCGCATTGTGACAACATTTTGGTATAAGTTATATTGAATTTGATGACATATGGAAGGATCGCTGAATACTCGGATGCCGAGATTTACACTATGGCCAGCGACACACGGTATACTAATGCCGCAGGTAGATATCAGAGATGCAGAGATGGATGTTTTGCTCGCCTACCTGTCGAGGCTACCCAGAGCCCTTGAATCCTTGGTCGCGCGGACTATTTTGTCCCTCATTGGAATCCGCTAGAACGAGGCCGCCCAGCCGCCGCCTAGGTTACAAACTGGCGCACGTTTCATATTGAGCCGATTAGATCAAAAACAGTATGAGGGCATTTCAATTCTTTAGTATGGAGTCTTTTTTTTTTTGAATTGATTAATCCGGCTAGCACTAACAGAGTATTAACATTATGGGCAAACGATAACTTCGTTTCCAAAACTTGAGGGAAAATTCACAAAGTACGAAAATCAAGGGTAAAATCACAATTAGACTTATACCTGAGTTAACACCGCTAACTACTGTAAACGAAATGAGGGCAAACTGTAGCTTCATTCTCAAAAATCAAGGGTAAAATCACAAAGTGGAAAAAGTAGGGGTAAAATCATAATTGGACTCCAGAATAGGGGCAAGAATGCAATTGCCCCTTAATCATTAATTAAATAGTACAAACCCGAGTACGAGCTTCGGTGGCTCGCCACGTGGCTGGCCTCCCCTCCCAGCGCCCTTGCGAGCCGTCCGATTGTTGGTGGAATCAAATCCAGCCTTTCATATTAAACCAATCTCCAGCTGTCTTCAGCTGGCGGCTCGGTTCTCCTAGTGCTATCGACCTTCGGCGGACCCTGCCTTGTGCGCTAGTAGGACAGGTCTTGGGCGAAAGCCCTGCCCTTTCGGGCTGGTGTTGGCGTCACCTTTGGTGTCGTTCCCTCGTTGGAGGCATCACCTTACGGATATTTCCTACTCTGGGTGAAAACCCTAGCGGCTCTGCGACAGCGGCGGGTTCTCTGCGTCGCTACCTTGTTGGAGGCGTCGTGGTCGCCGTTTTGCGCATTGGTTCTCGCTGTGTCTACTGCTGCAGGAGTCGCTCGTCGTTGTGTGAGTGTTGGTGGTGTTTCCCCTTCTCCCTCTCTTGTATCTCTCTCTCCTGTTCGGCCTTTGGCCTTGGTGGCAGCGGTGTGGCTGCATTCCTTCTTTCTTTTCTATAGACGGTGTTCCCGGCAGTGGCCGGAGGTGTGTCTGGCTTTGGCCAGGGCTGCAGCGGAGTGCTGTGGTTGTACCCCGTGTTTGCATGGGTTTTTTATTTTTATTTTCTCCTGCTATTCAATGAATTAGGACGGCAGTTCTCCTGCCCCTCTTTCAAAAAAAAACATTTTTATGCCTGCCTTACCAACGCGGCGCGTGAAGTGGCGAGTTGGCTAGATGAGCTAGGTCTCGCCCAGGAGACCATCGTTCGACCCCTGGCTCCACCATTTCCCTGTGCGCCTGTGCACATTTTTTCTTTTCTGTACGCTATCCAGTGTTCGCCTATACGGTCTACACGGCCGTGTACACGGCACACGATGGGTTGCTGTGCTGTTTAGCACATAAACGGTGTATTACACGCTACACGGAATTACACGGCCTAGTCGGCCTACACGACACGGCGAAAAAAGGCGTACACGGCGTTTTTCAGCGTGTAGCGTGGTGTCTAGGCTATAGGAGATGTGACATACAGCTTAAGGATACATTTGTTGCATACTTGCACTACTTGGAATTATTTTTTTATATGTGAAAACTACAAATCTACAATGCACGTGTAATCTTGGAAATATATTATTCATTTATGCCACTTGTCAGTATAGTTTTCTAGGCATACACATGTTTTTTTATTTGTATTTTAATTAAAAAGTACAAAAAGTGTAATCCGTGTAATCCCGTGTACACGGCGTGTACACGGTCTATACGCTACACGAGACTCTGCCGACCGTGTACCGTGTAGCGTTTAGGCTAACACTGACGCTGTCTGCTCTGCGCATATGCTGCCTTTTTCCATTCCTGCATATTGCCTGCTCTGCTCATTTTTCCTTTCCTGTATGCTGCCTGCTCTACACTGCGTGTTTTTTGCCTGCATGTACTGCCTGGTGACCTCTTACAAATTCGAAATTAAATGAATTTCAGAAATTGAAAGTCTTTATAGTTATTTCGTATTTTAGAATTTGTTATATTCTCTTTTAGTTTTTTGGAATTTCTAAATTCAAATTTCTAAATTTAGTTTACTTGGTTTTTTGTGTTCTATAATTTGCTCAATTCATTTTTGTGAATCTTAGAGTTTTCTAAATTCTTTTTTTATTTCCAAATTCCCAACCCGAATTCAAATGAGAATTTCAACATCTTCTAAAATCCCTTAATTTTTTTTAAAAAAATTTAAATTTCGTCACATGAGATTAAACCCCCCCCAACATGAATTTTAGAAAGAATGGATAGAGGGGGCCAGGTGAGGGAAATTTGGTCTAGCAAGGTAAACAAATCCAAATATTTACATGTTTTCTAAATGCATTTGAAATTTTTTTGTAAGGGTCCATAGATGCATTAAAGCATTACAGATGTTTAATTTTTCGATATCAATTAGTAAATAATAGAAATAGAAAGCCTTCGAAATATATAGCTATAATTTAAGAGCCCGTATTCATGAAGATGTCCACAAAAAAAACTACCTATTTCTAAAACGTCTCGAATTTACAAACGATTGTCTTACGAAATAATTCATTCTTTTCTTTTATTGTAACTTTTATGGACACTTCAAAAATTGTGGAAACAAAAAAAATCGCAAGAGGCACCGTAATATCATGATGATGACCTATAAAAAAATTTCAAGATCGCATGTTCAGTTTGTGCACATGTTCAGTTTGTTGCATCCGCCTTAGATGATTGTGCAACCACTTCATCAATCAGGAAGCCATCGATATTGATAAATTCTCTGCTACAGTTTTTGTTTAAAATGTTCTAGAATTGTTTGCATTGGAGGAATATCTGACATTAGAAAGTAAAAAAAAATTAAAGGAGATTAACGGGGCGGGGGGGGGGGGGGGGGGGGGGGGTGTTGCGACCGGCGAGGGGATGGAATTGAGGGTCCGACGCCAGGGGCTGGATTGTTAAATTTTCACTTTATCGAGGGGGGCTACACAAAAAAAATAATGTTCAGGTCGCTTTTTAACCGTTCGATCATGCACAAGCGGTCTGTTCTCATGTGCTTGCTGCCACTTCGTCGCCCCCTTCTCCGGCGGGGAAAACCTAGGTGTGGCTGGTGTCCTATTGGTCGCTTCTTGTTGAAAATGTTATAATAGTCTTTTCATGTTGCTAGTGTTCTTTAGAGTTTTTATTTCTTGGGTTGTATCGTAGTTGCTTGTGTGGTGGCTTGGTTGAGCCGTGTGGATGGATCATTGGCGTTTGTTCCAAAATTGAAGTCAAAGTTACTCCTTGATTCTATTTCACTGTTTCAGAAATAATTCAATCTTTTCTATGCCTTCTCTCATGCTTGGAAAGAGATTTGGCCTTGTTTGTTTCAGATTAATGTAGAGTTGTGTTTTACTGTAGCAAATTTGTGACCCCCTTAAAATACGTTTTAACGAGTTCAAAAAATTATAAAAAAATATTTTACAAACTTTAAGAAGTACTATTTAAAACCCCACAAGAATGACTACAAAAACATTACATCATTTGGCTTATACCAAAAAAATCATTTAATTTAATTTAAATTAATTTAATCTGAAACAAACAAGGCCTTGATTAGACTTTTCATCTCCCAGGCACACGATATTGAGCTATTGGCAAATTAGACTTTTCAAACTGTGCCAGCATTGGCCAATCAGAACCATAATTTGGTCTTTAGGACTGAATCTGTAACTGTATTATCATGGTTTTCCCAAGTAATGTGAACTACCCCTGTTTGAAACCTTAAAATGATGGCATGCATAAATTCATTGTGAGAAGGAGAATAGAAAAATAAGCACACAACACCCTCTGACGTCTACCTACAGCTAGATCTGATCAAACATCGGGGCAGGCCGAGCTTGGAAAAGCCCGGTCCCGCGGGACCAGGCCCGAGCCCGGCTCGACTCGGTGTGTCAGGCTCGAAAACCGAACCCGAGCGACCCAAAGCCCGACGGCCCGGTCCGGCCACGTCTTAAATCGCGAAACACTTAAGCCTGGGCCCGGCTCAGTGCACCGGTCGGCCCAAGCCGGGCCGGGCTTCCCGAGGTCAGGTCTACCAACAACTTTAAGGAGGAGGTGGGAGCACCTAACATGTTCTTTTTCCTGCATCATGTTTTTCCGGACGCCTTTTCTTTTCTTCTATCATGGTCTCATGGGTCCCATAGAACCAGCAAATGGCTGCATCACTGGTTCACTCCCCTCTCTAACCAAAGAACAAAGAGCTCCTGTCGGGGATTAAATCACGGCCCATTGCCATGGCCCACTCCCTGACGGCCCAATCGGACAGCCTACCAGGGCCCAGCTCCCTGGGAGGTTCTATCAGGCCCATGAGCATCCTGCCGAACAGCTTCTGGGTTGGCACGGTGCATAATGGCCTACGATTCCTGTTTGAGTCCGGCTCGAACAAGAGTTCTGCACGGCTACGTGAAGACCCGGACGTGGTTTCCCGGATTGGATTAGGAGTCGTGATCCCCAAGATTAGGAGTTTACCTTATCTACTGTAGGATGTATTTGGCATGTATGAGTTCGTTACGATCTCGTAGTTAGCCCGGCCCGATATTCCTCGGTAGGTCGGTTTGCTCCGCACTATATAAACAGGGCCCCTAAGGCGTTTAGGAGGACCTGGCTGGAGTTTACATCCCTGACTTAGAGCTCTAGCGCCTTAGCACTTCGCATACACCATAATCTCGCCGAGACTTGTTCGTCTCGACGAGCCACCTCTTGTATTTCATCTTTGATATATAAGAAAGGCTGGACGTAGGGCTATTATCTCTCCCGAGAGGCCTGAACCAGGATAAAAACCCCTGCCTCCTGTTCGTTGCTGTTCGCATTGTTTGGCGTGTCTCCTATCTCAATCTTCAAGAACCTTAGCGACTTGAGATCGATATCTCAACCGTCGACAGCTCCCTAATCCACTAGCCTTTTAGCTGTATGCAATTGCAGTCTGCAGAGTGCTGGTGAGTGTGATGGATGCAGATGAGTAGAGAGGTAGTAGCTGAAGTGAACCATCAAGCCTATGGTTGTTGAAATAGAGTGAAACCATGCACATCTGCAGGTGTTTTAGGACAAGGAATACAATCCTGAAAAATAAGTGATGGTTTGGTCAAGATTCTCAGGAAGACGCCTGAGAATTTCCTGTACTTGTGCACCTGTGCCGCGCCACATGAGCTGAACCACTGGACTTTGTTAATCCTGAAACCATTTTACATCATGCAGAGGTGTTGGCCAAGTTATTTTATTTGGAGATGGGCTAAGGCAATGAAAATGGCATTAAAAAAAGGAGGCAGTGGAAATGGAAAATGACACAAAAAGAAGATCACGCTCTTTGTTAAGAAACCTATGAGCTTTTAAAGTTAATTTTTACATTAAGAGGGGAGAAGTGATCAAGTGAACATCCAGCCATAACTCTATGCTTTGCCTGTAAGGCTGTAAATAATTATCGCTATGCTCGCTTCAAGTTCGTTGAATCTAGACGACTAAGACGTGGTTTCAACTTTGCACATCCAACCTTGTGAATGGGTAGAATTGTCAGTGGTCTCTTCGTCTGCCTGATTGTCTGAAGCTAGCTTGTCTGCTCCAAGGTTTTCTTCTGTCAAACTGTGCTCTCGTCGTGCGTGCCATTTTCCCCGCATCTGCGACCAACGTTTAGTACGGGTTACTTATGGTGTTCATCTCGGTGCTTGTCGTTAGTGATCGCTAATTTGCTGTTTGGTGTAATGACAGCGCGTTTGTTGCAGAGAGAATAATAACTACTACAGATGGCTACGCACCCTGGGCGCGTGGCATTAGTTTTGTAAAACAAAAGTGCATTCTGTTATTTTTTTGTTTCTTTAGATTTTCTTTTTTTTATTATTTTAACTTTTCTATTATTTCTTAATTCATTTTATAGAAGTCAACATTTCTAAATTTTAAATATATTTATGGACCCTCGTCATATTTTTTGTTGCATTCATGAACCGTTACCATATTTACTTTTTTGAAAACTTTTAATTTATGTATGATTTTTGTGTGACTCACCATAAATAAAACTAGAAAAGGTAAGTCGATAGGAAATATGCCTTTTATTACAAAGAGCAAACTAGAAATTTGAGCAACACTAAACTTTTTTCATGGATGCTCTTTGTGCAGCCACGGTTTAATTTATGTATACTTTGAATTTATGTTTTTTCTATGACCTAAAAAAAATATTTTAGTTCGAAGTTTACATCATGAAATCTTTAATCTTTGAAATCTTTTAGTTTTGGATGTTCTTTGTTCAGATATGGTTTTGAACTTCAAAAAATCATGAATAGCATCAAACTTTTTATATATGTTCATTGTGCATGCATGGTTTAATTTTTGTAAACTTTTATGATTTATTTGCAACCTAACAAAAATAAATTCATTGGTTCGAATCTTGCCCTACGAAAACTTTTATTTAAAAAATAATAATTTTGGCTATCCTTTTGTAGACATGTTTTTTGAAATTTTCAAATATATGAATGTTTGTTGACCTACCATAAGTAGAATTGAAATGTGGAAATTTGAGAAGAAATATGCCCTTAATAAGAAAGAGCAAACTATTTGTAAATTTGGATTTGAAAAATTTTAAACAACATCAAATTTTTTATGGATATTCTCTGTGCAGCCATGATTTATTTTTCAAAAATTTTAATTTTTTTGAACTTTTTGCGAGCTACAAAAAAAGAAATAGCAGAGGAAAAAGAACTGTATGCATAGTGTGGTCAGTGCATGCGTGCCGGTGCTTGCAGCTGTGGTCAGCAGGAAATTGATAAAAGCTGGGGCGAGTCAGGATTCGACCACAGGCCGGCGGACTGAGATCTAGCTGAGCTAGCCAACAGGGCAAGCCACCCGCGCTGTTGTGCAATGGCCGAAACATTTTTTTTTAAATGTTTATTTAGTATGGACGACCAGATTTGATCCAGCGACAAGATCGAACAACTACCGTTTTTCAGATGACGTGGTCTCGTAAATGACTAGGCGACGTGGCGCTTTCTAGACGCGGCAACGTGGGCTAACTGTTATATAGAATTGATTGATTGATTGATACGAGCAAAAGGAATCTCTTCTCTCTCGCCGTGTGGCGCTATCAGTTTATTTATTATCACTATGGAATGGCACGCAGCATTGGCGGCCAATCACAGCACGGGTGCCTGCACAGTCAGCACTCACAGTGTTGGCCATCTCTTTTTCTTTCCCCTGCATTATTATTGAAATAAAACTGCGTGCATTATTTGTCTGGGCAAAATCCAGTGGAAAATTAGTTGTTGGTCGCCTCTTTCTCTCTTTTTTTTTCACAGAGATTGGAAATTTTCTACCTTCTTTACCGTCGTTACATGGGTCAACGTGTTCTAGCATAAATCGTATGCTTGCTGGCTACTAATGTACAAGAAATATCGTCGTTTGGCGCCGATTTATGTTGTATGCACTCTCTTTTTCATTACATTTAAATTTTAAAAAAATTATTTCAGGATATTTCACATATTTAGAATTTTCACGTTTTAGATTTAACGGACCAATGCCATAGTCAAGGCCAGCTCTAAGTTGTAATTACAACCTTTTTTTCTCAAAAAAAGGGTCAGTCTTTTTGTCCTCTGTCCTGACTGTCTCAGGCGAGAATTTGAGCTGATGAGAGCATTTGTGTTTTCTTCATGTACGTTGTTCTTCTTGTTCCTATCTAATTGAAACAGCAAACCATCCTGCTATTCTTTCAAAAAAAATTAACCATTCCTTTGTTTTGTTAAGCCAAGCACGGCGAATTAAATTGAACGTATATACATACCCCAAAATGCGAAATCCTTAATTACGGAGTAATTAACAAAAAACTACTAGCCTATGGAGTTCTGGCCCCGGTAAAATTTGAGTGATTTTACGGCGAACAAGCCGTAGTATCATACTATTACTAATATGCGAGTAATTTACTGCCATGCTTCATCATGCCTAACACCATACATGCTAGAAAGTGAGATATGCTTTCCAGTAAAGCACCTTTGTTGGGTGGAAACACAATTGGCTTTGGGTTGGATACATAATTATATCATGCAAATAATTCTTCCTTTTTTCAGGAAAAAAAAAGAGTGTGTGGCATGCAGATCATGTATACAGCCCTGTACAGTATATATTTTAGAAGACAATAGCCAGATGTTCTTATAATGGCCATGAAAAAAATTGACAAAAGATGGATCAGTTTTTGTGTAGCTTTCTCGGAAAATAAATCCCCAAGTACCATGTATATTTTGTTGGCTAACATATGAAAAAAAACCAACGAATCCGATGTTTTATTAGCTGTGGTGCCACATGATTCCTAGATTTGTTAACATGTTACATAATAGTATGGTCGAAACACGACAGTCGTTAAAGAAGGTCATGGCTCATGATGGTGCTGTTAATGCAACGAGCCTAATTCATTCCACCGTGACCTGCCACTTAACAAAGACGATTAACCTATCCTCCACTAGAAAAGAGAAGTTATTTATCAAGACTTTTTTTAATAAGTTTTAATTGATTTTAACTTACCTGTCTTTGAGATATCACATCATCTTAGCTAGGTTAGTCATCTGGGGTTTACCATATCGATTAGCTTAGATGAAGACCGATGCAGTAGAGGTAGTGCAAATTCATGGTTGTGGCGGGGTGGTCAGGCGATGGTTGCGCCACCTCGATCACAACCTATAGGATTGACGAAGGGTGGTGAGAAAAGATAGATCATTATGAGACATATCCAAGAAGGGAAGTGACACCAGCGGTGATAAAGAAGTGAAGAAAAATAAAAAAAAATGGCGACACAGAGGGAGAAGGAAACAATGGGTGCCCATAATTGTCATATGTCCCATGCACGATAAAAGTGGTGCCCATGCCTTGGCAGTGGTTGCGGACATCAGGTTGGACTTATGGAAGCCTTAGATGGAAGAGAGGACTTTGTACGAGGCATGTATGATCGATAGAGGCAAGGTTAATCCATGCAAGACCTCTTTTGGTTGGCCGCAATGCCTAAACTCGAGCCATTCAAGTCAATTTGCTTGGCTATCTACATCAACTGGCTAGATTCTCACTGTTTTTTAATCAAATAGCTTGCATTCATACTGGGTGTGCTCTAGCCATTACTAATCATGTCTCGAGCATTGACAAGTTGTATGTGTGCTTTGGCGATGAATCCCATATGTCACAAGTGCCTCCACGTCGCCATATTCAAGTTCCCACACATCCTATTGCCGCCCCTCATGTTGCATTGAGCTTGGGATACCTCATCATATATCCGCAGCCGCCAAATGTCATGTTGCCCGCGCCGCGCTTGTAAGAGTTCCCCGTGCCTTCAACATGCCTTGACATACCAAAACTTCACGGTTCATCATTAGCCTCCACCTCTGTCTCACTCCATCTCCTGTTGTACTATGTTAGCTCTTTCATATTTGCTCTATCTCTGCTCGTATTATGCTCACACAATCAAAATTTGCATATTTCTTTTTTGTGGTGGGTCTAGTTTGCATCTGCATGACCAAATGCTCGTTAGCGCTTGGTTGAGAGAGGCTAAACACGCATCCAAACAGTGGTCTAATGTCTCCGTTGGGCCTGGCCACTCCAAACGGATAACATAGCTAAGAGAAGCTGTAAAAGTTGCTGTATTGAATAGTGTCTAGTAGGACGAAGGAATCTTTTAGTGCGCAGTGTAAAGTGTGAAGAAAATTTATAGCAAAGTTCTAAATTTGCAGCACAGCTATTTGCAGCATTTAGAGCATAAGCAGCAGCAGCTTTAAAAGTTGCTGCAAATACCCATGCTGCAAATTTACAGCTTTGCTGCAAACATCCTTTTAGACTTTACACTACACTCTAAAAAGATTCCCTCACCTACCAGACACTCTATACGTGCTGCAAATTTACAACAACATATAAAGCCTCTCCTAGCTTTGCTCTTAGAGCCTCTCCTAGCTTTGCTTAAACATGCCATACATTTCGTTCGTCGTTCTGACATTACAAAATGATGCAGCAGGTGAGAAATCAATTAGATGTTGCCATCATACGATGCGTCCAAAAAAATGCACCAGAAAAAATCAAAACAAGGGGGGCAAAAAAAAAATCAATGACAAGAAAGCGAAAATAGAAAACGTTTCCCTAAAAAATCGTGCACCACCCGATCCCCCTCCCAAGCCCAGATCTTACCAACTCTTCTTTATAAATAAGCCCCCCAAAACCCTTCGTCCTCCCGTGCTCTGCTCCTGTCTCCTCCTCATTCCTTTGGCTCGCCGTCACCTCCTCGGCTCCTCCTCCGCCCGGCCCGCCCGCCGCGCGGTCGACCCAGGGTAAGCACCCGCCAACCTCCAACGCTCCGCCGCCTCCGCCGCTCGCGCGGGGAGCCGCACGCTCGCTTTGATCGGTTCTGTCTGCACCCGATCGCCGGCCTCCTCCGGTCGTGTATGTGTGTGCGCGTGCGCGTGCGCGTGCGCGCGCACTGCGCAGAAGGCTGTCGCTTTGATTGGGTCGCTCGTGGTGTTGCGATAGGGGGCACGAGGTGGGTGGATCGTCCGTGCGTCGCTTCTTGAGTTGGTGCTGGGATGGGATAGGTGGGTAGGATCGTTTGTCGATCCTGGTTCGGTTGGTGCGGTGGGAGTGGGCTGATCCGCGGTTCTTCGGGTGGTCGGGGCGAAATCTGAAATGGAACGCGTGCTTAGATCTGGCTTCTCGTTCAGCAAATGGTGGGGGAAGTTTGCATTTTTACTGTTTTCTTCGGGTGATTTAGGATTGGATCCGCCGTTCTTCGTGGGAAAATACCGGAATTTCGCCCAGTTGGAAGCGGTAGAGTGTGCTCCCGGAGGTTTTGGATCTGAATCTTGATCTTGTTGATTCGAGCCTTTTTGTTTTTGTTGTTGTTGGGATGTTAAGTCACTTCATTTTCAGTGCAAGGTGTAGCAGTCCTTGAGATCTGTACGTGTGAATTGTCATACTAGCACTCCTGCATCAATTGCCATCTGGCTGCCATTTCATAGGTAGATCTTCTCTGATTGGAAATTTGGAATATGCCATATGTTGTACGAATGGATTCTGGTAGTGTACAAGATCCACCAACTGGCCACCGGTGTGAGAGGGACAGTGCCTCCCATTCCCAACAGTTTTTAATTAGTCTTTTGTACCAACCCTGGGGCCTACATGTTAGTGGGGGTTGGTGGTATACCTAACCTACCTGCTAGCATCAGTGGTTCAGTACTTTAGTTTAGTGTTATTCTTTCCACACCACTGGGCCTAAGAATCAGAAGTTCTATAGAAGACCATAAAATTTGTGTTAGTGCTCTGATGAATGCATTGCAATTCCTGTTGGGCATGTATCCGAACATGCAATTAGTACTTAGCAATCAACTGCCATATTGGTAAACATTGAGGAATCAATCTTAATGTTATGTTAGTTTTTTCTTCTATCATAGGGATCTGAATTTACAGTTGACGTACAGTTTCGTAATCTCAGTTGCAATATCAATTTCTCCCTGTTTATATGAGATCTCTGTAAATCAAACTGATTGTAGCTCTACGACTGGTATAGAAAAATGGCGTCTCACATTGTTGGGTACCCGCGCATGGGCCCCAAGAGGGAGCTCAAGTTTGCCTTGGAGTCCTTTTGGGATGGGAAGAGCAGCGCTGAGGATTTGGAGAAGGTTGCTATCGATCTCAGGGCCAGCATTTGGAAGCAAATGGCAGATGCTGGGATCAAATACATTCCCAGCAATACCTTCTCGTACTATGACCAGTTTCTTGACACCACTGCCATGCTGGGTGCTGTCCCAGAACGCTACTCTTGGACTGGAGGAGAGATTGGGTTCAGCACCTACTTCTCAATGGCTAGGGGAAATGCCACTGTCCCTGCTATGGAGATGACCAAGTGGTTTGACACCAACTAGTAAGTCCCATCAGCTTTTCCTGAGGGTGATCTGTAGTTCACAGCTGGTATTCAATATATTTGCTAACTACTGTCTACATGTACAGCCACTTTATTGTCCCAGAACTGGGTTCTAACACCAAGTTCTCCTACTCTTCTCACAAGGCCGTGAATGAATACAAGGAGGCAAAGGCGGTATGATATTAGAATAACATCTTAGCTGTCTACTAATATTTCACAAATTTGTTCTGCTCTTAGTCTCGCTAGTTGAATGCATGACCATGTAAATGTTGTTGACATATGCTTCATAAAACCAGCGTCTTAAATTTCTAATTAGCTAATAAAGTCACGTAGTGGATTCACATGTTGCTTGCAGCTCGCTATTGAAATCTCAAGCTTGTTAGTTGTTAGTGATCAAGCATTTCTTAATTCTTCATTTGCTTAGTACTTCTCAATTAGCAAAGAAGATGCATTTTACATTAAGAGGTAGGCTTGCCGTGCTATCTTGGGAGATTATTGCATTCTCAGGTTAACTAAGTAACATTGAAATTCATATTTCCTCTTTGAAGTTGAGTTCTGAGCATTTTGAATGCAATGGTTTCTAAAATAGCAAATATGAAATTTATGGCTTCTGAAGGAAGAAAAGAATAATTTGGATCCCCTGAAAGCACCTTTATGCTGTATATTTTTTAAAGAAGTTATTAGCATGGTTGATTTGTGGCAAGTTTGCCCCTTATGTCTTTTTTTAATGTAGTTTTTGGTGCTTGATTGGATATATGTCTGAAAAGATTCTAGTTAATGTTTTATTATCTGATTTTGTAATCCATGGCATAAGGGAGCAGTGATATCACTAGGATTATCTGAAATTTATGCTTTTAACTCAAATGAAAAATATGTGTGTTTTCTTGCTTGGGTATCAGTGCACCTTACGTGCTGTTGCTTTTCATGCAGCTTGGCGTTGATACCGTGCCGGTACTTATTGGACCGGTGTCATACTTGTTGCTCTCAAAGCCTGCCAAGGGTGTAGAGAAATCCTTCCCCCTTCTATCTCTTCTTCGTGGCATCCTTCCTGTGTACAAGTAAGCATATAACAAGCTGATGACTACTGTTGGTCATAAATCTTCAGGTGATAATTTGCTGTATGATCATTTCTAGGGAGGTTATTGCTGAGTTGAAGGCAGCTGGAGCTTCATGGATCCAGTTCGATGAGCCCACCCTTGTCCTTGACCTCAATTCTCACCAATTGGCTGCATTCTCAGCAGCATACACAGAACTTGAGTCTGCACTTTCTGGGTCAAACGTCCTTATTGAGACATACTTTGCTGACATCCCTGCAGAGTCATACAAGTATGCTTATTTAGGCCTTGTACATTTGAGCTTAGTGTAGTGTAACGTAGCCTTTCAGTAAAATTTGAGAGTCTTTAAAGAGAAGTTTAAATGTTATAAAAAATAATTTAAAAATAGTTTTGGAATCTTTAAGAGAACTACTACAAACCTGAAAAAAAAACATTACAAATTATTACACCAAATAGGCTATATAAAAAAGATAAATTATACTGAAACGCTACGCTACGCTACGATAAGCTAGAATGTACAAGGCCTTAATGTTCTAGTGCACCATTTAATTTAGCCCAATTCTCCTTTCATACACTTTTTGTAGGGACAAAATTTATTTTTATTTTTTTGCAAATGCAGGACTCTTAAATCCTTGAACAGCGTGACTGCTTATGGTTTTGACCTTGTTCGTGGAACCAAGACCCTTGATCTTGTCAAGAGTGCTGGTTTTCCCGCTGGAAAGTATCTTTTTGCTGGTGTTGTGGATGGACGCAACATTTGGGCCGATGATCTTGCTGCATCTCTCAGCACTCTCCAGGCTCTCGAGGCTGTTGCTGGGAAGGGTAAGTGTGCTGTGTTATATATCTATTATAGGCTTTACAGCGAGAATTCAAAGTATTTAAAAGTTTCTATAATTTGTGCAGACAAGCTTGTGGTGTCGACTTCTTGCTCACTCATGCACACTGCTGTGGATCTTGTAAATGAGACTAAGCTTGACACTGAGATTAAGTCATGGCTTGCCTTTGCTGCTCAAAAGGTGGTTGAGGTGAATGCCCTTGCCAAGGCATTGGTCGGTCAAAAGGATGAGGTAGATGCTTTTATTCTCAGTCAAATCAACAAGAGTTTGGTTCTCGTTTGCACCATTCAGAAAACTTCTGCTGACCTTTACAATTCTACATGATTTTATCTACAGGCTTACTTTGCTGCAAATGCTGCTGCTCAGGCCTCAAGAAGGTCATCACCTCGTGTGACAAATGAGGAAGTCCAGAAGGCTGTAAGTATCGTGGGTTTTGTGGATACACATGCCAATTCAGGTTGAAATAACATGATTTTATTCTTAACTGAATATTTCCTGCAGGCAGCTGCTCTAAAGGGCTCTGATCACCGCCGTGCCACTAATGTCAGCGCGAGGCTGGATGCTCAACAGAAGAAGCTCAACCTTCCGGTTCTTCCCACGACCACAATTGGTTCATTCCCGCAAACTGTGGAGCTCAGGAGAGTCCGCCGCGAGTACAAGGCTAAGAAGTGAGTAAAAGTTCATAATGATGCTCTTACTTGTTTTATTGGCGCACTGCCTATATTGCTTATAAAAAATCTTTTTAAAGGATCACTGAGGAGGAGTATATCAACGCCATTAAGGAGGAAATTAACAAGGTTGTTAAGATTCAAGAAGAGCTTGACATTGATGTGCTTGTGCATGGCGAGCCTGAGGTCAGCATCGTTGTGTATTATTGGTATTTAGCGTTAACTAACAAATTCTTCTTTGTCGTGTTTTAATAAAACTAAAGGTATTATATTTTATGAATCATCAGCAAAATGAGATCTTTTGTTGTTTCTTTATTTTTCATTGAAGCGAGTTAATTGGTATATATTTTGTACAGAGAAACGATATGGTTGAGTATTTCGGTGAGCAGCTCTCTGGTTTTGCGTTCACTGCCAACGGATGGGTGCAATCATATGGATCACGGTGTGTCAAGCCACCAATTATCTATGGTGATGTGAGCCGCCCCAACCCCATGACAGTGTTCTGGTCCAAGACAGCACAGAGCATGACCTCTCGCCCAATGAAGGGAATGTTGACTGGTCCTGTCACAATCCTTAACTGGTCCTTTGTTAGAAATGACCAACCGAGGTTAGTAGTTCCCGTGAAGAAAATGCCATTTAGGCGTTTAGCACCAAGGGATTGACATGTCGGTTCACTTCTTCTCAGGTTTGAGACTTGCTACCAGATTGCTCTTGCAATCAAGAAGGAGGTTGAGGATCTCGAGGCTGGTGGTATTAAGGTTGGCACTGTTTCTAATATTGGTTTCTCATCTAATCATATTGATTCACGTGCAGCATTGGTCGATCATATTGGTTATACTTTTTCTTAACAATTCTTCGCAGGTCATCCAAATTGATGAGGCTGCTTTGAGAGAAGGTCTGCCACTCCGCAAGGCAGAGCATGCATTCTATTTGGACTGGGCTGTGCACTCATTCAGAATCACCAACTGCGGTGTCCAGGACACCACCCAGGTAAACCTTTCTTGAATTGTGTTTGAGCCTTGTAGGCTGCCATCAGCTCTATTTTCTCACAGAACAAAAAAAAAAGATGCTTATGTGATCACACCCACGTGCTTTCTTGTGGCATTGCAACTAACAATATTCTCTTGACAGATCCACACCCACATGTGCTACTCTAACTTCAACGATATCATCCAATCCATCATCGACATGGATGCTGACGTGATCACCATTGAGAACTCACGATCTGATGAGAAGCTGCTGTCTGTCTTCCGCGAGGGCGTAAAGTATGGCGCTGGCATTGGCCCTGGCGTCTACGACATCCACTCTCCCAGGATCCCGTGCATAGAGGAGATTGCTGATCGCATCAACAAGATGCTTGCAGTGCTCGACACCAACATCCTCTGGGTGAACCCTGACTGCGGTCTCAAGACCCGCAAGTACACTGAGGTCAAGCCTGCCCTAACCAACATGGTTTCCGCTGCCAAGTTCATCCGCACCCAGCTCGCCAGCGCGAAATGAGTCGTCTCCATATAGCAGCTCTTTCCTTTAATTGCAAGGAAGATATCACCACAGCTGTTTGTTTTGAATAATCTGTCTCTTGAATAATCGGGGGTTCGTGAATTCACTGTCTGTGGTTAGTTTAGTTGGTTTCTTGGTGCGTCGATCGCTCATACCCATTTTACTATGCATGAATTCGATGGTTTTGGGTGCAGTTGTCGGTGTACTTGTATTGTAAACTGAGTGGAAATTCTGCAGTGTTTCATCTGCATCATATCTCTGAGTTGACAGAGTGAATTACGGAATTTTCTGTGAGGTAACATGGCTACAGTATGCCTATGGTATTGTTTTTGGCGAGGTAAAAGTGCCAGGTTTCCAGATGAACGGTTCATCTGAAAATGTGTGCATTTGGAGATGTCTTTGCTTTTTCTTGGCATGGAGATCAATCGCTTGCTTTGCTGTGGGGATTGCAATATGTTGGTTTACCTGTCAAATTGGTTCAGCATTTGGCAACTTTGCTTCTCTTGGTTATAAATAGAGTTGCCTTAAGCACAAGTTGGCTATGCATCTTGTACAGTGGCATCCATTGGCAGCAGCTGGGGAGAAAAAAACTGTTACATTGGCCAGGAGTTGCAACGCAAACATTGCAATAGATCGAAACAAAACTAAGCTGTTGCAGTCTTGTCTTGGCTATACGATACTGCATACTTCAATTAACTTATACATGCAATTAGCAGTTGATAAGTCATAATTAATTAGAAGCACTGATTAGTAGCAGTTGACATCAGCTCAAGCTCAGGGTGCTGCTAGGCTAGCTCCTCAAGGTGCGCCACACGGCCAATGCGGCCGCCACAAGCACCACTGCCGCCGCCGCCATGTTCACCAGCAGCCCCCTCGCCGCCCTTGGAGTCTCGGCCATCGGAGCCTCGGTCACCGGCGGCAGCTCCATGCCATCTTTCTTCTCGGCCTCCGGCGTCCCATCCTTCATTTCTCCCACCTTCTCCTTCCTTTTCTTCTTTTTCTTCTTCTGTTCCTCCACTGATGGCTTAGTGCCTTTCTTCTTCGTCTCCTCATTCGGAGCAGCAGTAGGAGGCGGCGGAGAAGGCGGCGAGACGCCGATTTCCCTTTCTGACTCCACAGTACTGGATGCGAAGCCAGGTGGCGGTGGCGGTTGCCTTTGCTCCGGCGAGGCCTTGATTGGGTAAGGGACAGTGGCTGGACTGTGTGGTGGCGAAGGCTTCGGCTCGGCGGCGATAGGCTTTGTTGGTTCAGCCACTGTAAATGGAGCTGGATCCTGATGCCGCGGCGGCACCGGTATTGGCTCGACAAGAGTTCCCTTCACCGGAGTTGGAGGTCATGGTGGTTGACGTGGCGGCGGCGGCGGTGGCGGTCGCGCTGGCATGGGCTCGACAACAGTGTCCTTCACCGGGGTTGCAGGTGGTGGTGGTTCGACAACAGTGTCCTCTACCGGGGGTGCAGGTGGTGGTCGTCGACGCGGCGGCAATGGCGTCGGCGGCGGCATTGGCTCGAAAACAGTGTCCCCCACCAGGGGTGCAGGTGGTGGTCGACGCGGCGGCAATGGCGGCGGCGGCGGCAATGGCTCGACATCAGTGTCCCCCACCGGGGGTGCAGGTGGTGGTCGCCGACGCGGGTGGAGTTGGAAGTCAATCGATGCCCATTGATCTAGAAGGAAATGGTAAATATTCTTATTTTCTCTCTTGTTGGATTGTTCATAGATTGTTGTACTAATGGTTTTTTTTATCCAACTACGAAGAAATTGAATAGATACTCATGCTTTAATTGTGCTCATGCTTTGTAGGTGGGCGAGGCCAAGTCAATGTTGGAGATGCTAAAAATGTGTGGAACTATGGAACCAAAGTGGGTCAAGGATTCAAGTGTTCTTTTTGTGGTCATATACATAAATCTGGAGGTGCAACTCGACTTAGGGAACATTTAGGTGGCATACCAGGCAATGTTATCTATTGCAAGAAGGTGTCACCAGAAGTCCGTGAAATAATGAGAATTGCTCACTCTATGGGAATAAAGAAGAGAAGGGAAGCAAATGAAACAAAAAAGCGAATAGAAAATGACCTTGTTGAAGAAGTAGGTGGAAAGCGTATGTTCGAGAAGGTGCCTAGTGATGAGGAAGGGCAGATACAAATGGCAATGGCTAGATCAATCAGAGAAGTTCACTTTGGACAGTCTTGTCTTGGTTCTTCTAGTGGTCAGACTTCAAGGGCTTCATGTGATAGTCCTAGTGGATCTATCCAGCCTAGGATTGATGCGGTTATGAATCCGGGCAATGTGGATAAAATGGCTAAAGCTTGGTCAAGATGGTTCCACGCTAATGACATTGCAGGAAGAAAGGCTGATTGTCCATATTTTCGAGCTGCACTAAGAATAACACAACAAGCAGGTGTTACTGCTCGGCTGTTTAATGGGAGTGACATTGATGGTCCATATCTAGATGAAAACTATCAAGATGCTCAAATGGTAATGGAGCGGTTCAAAAAAGATTGGCAACAATATGGTGTGACACTCATGTGCGATTCATGGACTGGCCCTACACGCATGAGCATTATTAACTTCATGGTCTATTGCAATCGTCGCATAGTGTTCCATAAGGCTGTCAATGCTAGTGGTGAATCTCAAAATGCAGGTAATGATAATGCTTACTAGCTTACTAGCTTACTTACTGTGTCTTTTATTATTTTGTGTCATGTAGCTTACTGTCTAGTGCTTACTAATGCATGTCTATTAATTGTGTATCATGCAGAATTTCTATTCGACAAGATTAAGGGGGTTGTAGATGAGATTGGTCATGAGGTAATTGTGCAAATTATCACAGACAATGGGGCAAATTACAAAAGAGCATGTGACATGATTACTGATGAGTACAATCATATTGTATGGCAGCCATGTGCTGCTCACACCGTCAATCTCTTGATGGGGGACATTGGTAGATTTTCAGAGATTGATGATGTTGTTAAAAGTGGTAGAAGACTTTGTTCCTTCTTCTATAATCATAATAGGCTGCATGAGGAGATGAAGAAGAAGATCGGTGGTGAGTTAGTTAGACCTAATGCAACACGGTTTGGTACTAACTTCATGTTTCTCCAAAGCATTTGGAACAAGAAAGACAAGTTTCGGCAATGGATGGTATCTGAAGAGTGGAGGGATAGCTCATGGAACAATGACTCTGAATATTACTATGCTGAAAAAGTGTTGTTAGATGGCGACTGGTGGGATGCACTAAAGTTTGCTCTAGATGTGTTTGAGCCATTCTATGGAGTGCTCCGGTATGCTGATGAAGATAATGGTACAATGGCCGGTTTCATGCCAAAAATGATGGGTGCTCTTAGTGAGTTAGAGAGGCACCTTGGTTCTGGGACAGAGATGTACAAGAGATATATGGACAAGATTAGCAAGAGGGTTAAGTATCTATATAAGGACACACTCATGATTGCAGGTATGAAAATTATGTACTATATACTTCTATGTTCTATGCTCCTATTTAATTTATATTATGTCCTCTTGCAGCTGCCGTCCTTGATCCAGTAGGACACTATTATCTGCACTTAAGCGATAATTATGATTATTGCACTGCCTTTCAAGAGGCAATAGAGAGAATACAAGATAGCTATGACAGTGAACTGAAGGCCCTTGCCGAGTTTGAGGCTTTCAAGAACTTGTCAGGAAAATTTGGTGGGACGATGGCGCGTAGAGCAGTAGGTAAAATGTCAGCAAGTGTATATTTAGGTTATATTTTCAATATCTGTTAGGAACTTCAAGTTTTCCTTTAGACAACATATTTTTGTACCATATTATATACCTTTTGTAGCCAGCTGGTGGTCAATGTTTGGAGTGGAGGCAAAGGAGCTACAGAAATATGTTGTTCGCATTGTATCACAATGTGTCTCATCAAGTGGGTGTGAAAGAAACTGGAGTGCCTTTGCATTGGTTCACACCAAGGTGAGAAACAACTTAGGTTATGACAAGTTGAATAAACTTGTGTATGTGCACTATAATTTGAAGCTACGTCTCAAAGAAGAAGAGATGGACAACGGTAATCGTGGTAAAGAGAAAGAAATTGATCCATGTGCATTGATAATTGATGCTGCCATGTATGACGAATCAAACACAATAATGGCATGGCTCAATAAGGACACCAGTGAAGATGCTGACATATCTCTTGAGCAAATTTGTGCTCGGTTAAGGAAGAGGAAGGGTGCTGCTCGTGGAAGAAAGAGCAAGGGAAAAAAGGAAAGAGAATTGTGGAATCTGAAGAAGATGAGCTGGAAATTGGTGCTGACATGAGTAGCGAGCCCCCTTCGGACAGCCCATGTTATGATGAGTCTGGTGAAAGTATCTCAACCAACGGTAGTGACCATAGGGAGGATATTGAAATTGAAAACCAAGGTAATCGTCTTGTATAATTTTATATTATTACCAAATTCTGAAATTGTGCTAATGAACTATGCCATCTGCTCATATTTGCTCTTGTTTGTCTATGTTTAAAGAAAATCAACCCACTGAGACTAAGAAGCCTTCAAAAAGTAAAACGCAAAGTAGGAAGACCAAGAAAGTAATGACCTTGATGAAAAAATAAAATCTGGTACATTAAATTTCCTGCCTTTTGTTAAGTTGGTCACTTGTACCTATGACCATAGAAATAAGAATTAAACTTATCTAATGCTGCAATCATTTTTTTTCTTTTGAAGTGCTAGTGTTGGACATATGAGCCTATGAGGTCATGAGGCTAAGCATGAAGGACAGCCAGGAAGCAAGTTGTTTTTGTCTTTTGAGTGTATTTGCTTGTTGGAGCATGTATGCACTTGTATTTTAAGCATGGAAACTATGAGCTGTTGGGCCATGCATTAACTTGTATTTTGAGCATGGAAATTGTGAACTATGAACTGTTGGGTCATGGAGTATGTATTATGGACAATGGACTGTATTATGGACAATGGACTTATGGAGTATTATGATTATGGACATATATGTTTCCTGTTTATATGGACTTTCTGAACTTATGCACTACCAGAATTTGTTATCATCTCATATGCATTATGGACAATGGAGTATGCCCATTTTCAGCATTATATTTTGAAAATTATGATTTTTTGACATGCTATGGACTTTTCTAAGCTTTTGTTGTCTAACAATTTTTTTGCCATTTTTTTGAGCCGTTTATTTTTTTTTTGCCAAAATTTCGGCCGATATTTTTAAAACATTTTGCCCTTTTTTCGGAGTTTTTCGGTTGAATTTTGACTGAAAGGCTGACCAGTTTGATTGCTTTTTATCTGAAATTTTGGTCCGAAATTCCCGAATTTCGGGTTTTTCCCTGAGACCCAAAAAAAAGGCGTTTCCGAATAACTGAACCCTGTCCGCATCGCCATATCGCTGGGCGTACGGCGGTTAATGGTGCACGGGGATTCTCAGCTCGTGGTCAATCAAGTTCAAAAGGAGTGGTCTTATATCGGTAACAACATGGCGGCATATTGCCAGGATGTTCAAAAATTGGAGGACAGATTTGATGGGCTGGAATTGACTGATGTACTCCGGTGTGACAACGAAGCAGCAGATGAACTGGCGCGGATGGGATCCAGTCGAGCCCAAGTCCCAACTGGTGTTTTCGTCGAAGAGCTGCGCAAGCCTTCCATCAAACTACCCACTACACCGGAGGAGCAGCAGCATCAGCAGGACGAGTCAGAGGTACTATCAATCAACCACGGGTGGATGCAGCCATATTTAAACTATCTTCTCCATGATGAATTGCCGGAGGATCGAAGCCTCGTCGAGTGCATCACACGCCGAAGCAAGAATTACAAGGTAGTCGGGACAAGCTTTTCCGAAAAAGAAGTTCCGGGGTACTAAGGCGTTGCATATCCGAGCAAGAGGGCAAAGATCTACTCAATGACATCCACTCGGGGGAATGTGGACACCACGCGGTAGCAAGTTCCCTCATCGGTACTTACCGACAGGGGTTTTCTGGCCGACAGCAGTAACAAATACGGAAGACATAGTACGAAGATGCGAAGGCTATCAATTTTTTGCACGGCAGATCCATATGCCGGCCCAAGATCTACAAACGATTCCGATCTCTTGGCCGTTCACCGTCTAGAATCTAGAAATGGTGGGGCCTCTCAAGCGAGCGCAAGACGGATTTACCCACCTCTTCGTCGCCATCGACAAGTTCACCAAGTGGATTGGAGCCAAGCCGGTCGCTGATATCACAGCTGCCAAGGCCCGCGAGTTCTTCCGGAACATCATCGTTCGTTTTGGCGTGCCTAATCATGTCATCACCGACAATGGCGTTCAGTTCAAGAGCAGCGAATTTTAAGATTGGGGCGAGGAGTTGGGCATCAAGATCTGCTACGCCTCTGTGTCCCACCCAAGGAACAACGGGCAGGTCGAGGGTGCCAATGGACTAATCTTGCAAGGGCTCAAAGTAAGGATCTTCGATCGCCTAAACCCGTACGCCACGCGCTAGGTCAAGTAGTTGCCTTCGATGCTCTGGGGCTTAGAACAACCCCAAGTCGGGCAACTAGGCAGACACCCTTTTTCCAAAGTCTACGGCTCAGAAGCGGTCCTCTCGACTGAGCTAAAGTTTCGTTCTCCACGAATGCGTAACTATGACAGCAACCAGTCAGACGAAGGAAGAAGGAAAGACCTCGACAGGCTTGAGGAAACCAGGGAAATAGCAATGATCAAGTCGACAAAGTACCAACAGGGCTTGCGTCGCTATCATCAGCGCAATGTACGGGGCCATGCATTCTCTAAAGGAGATCTGATTTTCCGAAAGAATCAGAAGTACGAGCATAAACTCTCCCCACATTGGGAAGTCACCTATGTGATCGATGAGGTGATTCGCCCGGGGGCTTACTGACTAAAGCGTGAAGATGGATCAGAAGTACCTAACACCTGGAACATCGAGCAGCTACGTCGTTTTTATTCTTAAGTCTTTTATTCAAGCATCATGTAATTAGTCTCTTGTTTGACTTGCTACTTAGCCGTAAACGACTAAGCAGTAAGTCAGGGGCTACACTAAATAGTGTGTGGAGTCAACCGCACCCTATCTTATCAATAAAAGTTATTTTCTTCTTACATATGTTGATCGAATTTAGATATTATGAAAATTCTTTAGTAATGGCACTCGTACTTGTCAAAGGCAGCGTTTAGTCACTCGGTATGTGCACAGGGATAAAGCCAAGTGTTCATTCCTGGCACTCAGGGGCTAGACCAGTCGACAGAAGCGTTACATGAAAGAGGATAAAGCTAAGTACTCGGATAAACAAGAACAAAAGTATCGAGGATCAATCAAACGTTTGGGCATCAAGTACATTTACAAAGTTAAGTGTTTGGCCAGATTGGCAGCAATCTCCCGAACTTCTTTCATCAGGACGGAGGCTTCTTCCTCATCACATGCAAATCCCTCTCGCACGGCCTTGAGGTCCATGCCGGGGTAGTTCGACTTTGTAATAGCCAAGCCTTGGCTGGCGCATGTCGTCGCTACCTCCCGTGCGAAGGCCTTGACCCACGCGGGAATGTCATCAAGACGAGTCACGAAGATCTCGGCATCTGACGGCAGCTCATCTTCAGGATAAAGGTACTGGAGAGTTGGAGCTATTCCCTTCAGAGCACGGTCGCGTAGTGCGATGGCGGACTTCACCCTTTCATCGAAGACCTGGAATTGCGCCTTGGTCTTCTGCTGGTAGGCTGCAAAACCAGCCGAACGTTACAAACTAGTCAGCCTCTAGTGGGGCCGAGCCAGGGAGAGCCAGAGATAGAAAGTTACCCTCCAGTTCTTTAGCCAATCTCTCGGTTTGAGTGCTGGTTTGGAAGACTTCTTCCTCCATGGCCTTCTACCTCGCTTCCAACACTTTGTTCAAAGGCAAGCATTGAAGACCAGTCTCAAAGGGGCATTTTACATAAGGGTTTAGTATTGTTCGGGGATGATTACCTCGGATAGTATTGGATTCTTCTACGTGGCAGAATCAGAGTTCGGTATTCTCTTTAAGAAGCTCCTCGATCTCGCCACGGTATTGTGACTTGACTACGTATAGCGCGTTGTCGAATTCGTCACGAGACTTTAGTTCACCCACGGCTCTTCGCAAGCACATGGACTTCTGTTTGGACCTCTTGCTCATGCGCTGCATGGGGACAGGGGGAAGATCAGTCGAATTCTTTTGTGTAAAGCGGGAGTTCAAGACATGAAGGGGCTTTACCTTGAGTATCTCGGTATTGGCCTTCGATATGTTCTCCAGTGCCTCCTATTCTTCGGCCTCCTCGTCATCGACTTCACAGCCTTCCATCTCCTTCCTCCATTTCACTCGGACGGGTGGAGTGTTGGCCCTGGGGGAGGGGCGAGGAATCTCCTCGATCTCCGGTCCTGGGCTCTCTGGAGCCGCGGTCGGGATCTCTCCCTTCGCCGATGAGGATTGGCGGGTTGCAGGGGATGGTCCGGAATCATGTTGAGATGCTGCGCGCTGAGCTGGGTCCTCCGTTGGTGTGGGCTTGGCTTGATGGTCAGATTTTGGCGGAGCTTGAGCCGGCGCCTTGGCATTGCGTCTGCTCGGCATGTCACCCATGACGGGTTTCCTACAAGTATTTGAAGACCTTTCAAGACACTGTTTCTTTTGCGAATCATGAAGAGATCGAATTGTGAGGGAATACCTTCGTGATGGAATGAACTTGGTTCCAACTTGGATGCCCGGATCACTCGGGCTAGAGCCTAAAGGCCTTTCCGCCCTGCTGCGGCCTCTGGGCCAGCGGATTGGGAAGACGGAGGGCTTGGTGATCGTCCAGCGGGAGCCGAGCTAGGCCCCGGCGCTGAGCAATGGCGGCGCAGGAGCGGGACGTCGTCTTCATCTTCGTCTTCGTCCGAGTCCCTTAGAGTGACCCCCTTGCCTTTCTTGGCTAGAGGAACATCAGCCGAGTCCTCTGTAGGACGCTTGCGCGGTGCCTCCTTATGGCTCGTGGCTTCTGGGACTAGATAGGTGGAGAAGAACACCGTGCGCCCCTGCGTAAGGATCGGATCAGACTTACTGTCATGCTATTCCATAAAACCATAGCTAAGTTGAAAAGAATCTTCCGCTTACCATTGGTGGAGGATTTTCCAGGTGATACGCGCTCGGGCAATCTTTCTTCACTATGTCTGAGCCCAGGGCGAAGAGCTCGGCCACTCGGCTAGCCAGGTCCTTTTGCGAAATTGGGTCCTCGCTTTCCCGAGTGGCGTCTTGAGGCCCCGAGTACTCGAAGCCGAGATGCACCCTCTCCGTGATGGGTTGGACACGGCAGAAGGTGTAGTTCAAAACTACGCCGATGCCGGTCAGCCCTGCGGATTTCAATCTGCCGAGGAGGACGAGATGTTCCTTTACGTGGCTTCCTTCGCTCTCAGCGAGAAGAGAAGACCAGGAGGGACGGATCGTGGGGCACTCTCCGAAAAATGAAGGAAGGACTGGAGGAAGATTGGCACGGTAAAACCACTCCGAGTGCCAGCCCTTGTTAGAGGTTCTCAGAGGGAGATCAAAATAGAATTTCCTGGCCCCATTCCGCAGCTGGAATCCCGCGCCGCCTGTGGCTCTGGGAGAAGTCTTGTTGGGGAAGGGCTTAAGGAGATAGAGACATTTAAAAAGGTCGAAATGGGGGGGCGATCCCAAGAAAAGCCTCACAGATGTGGATAAAGATCACGATTTGAAATATCGAATTGGGGTTCAGGTGAGAAACCTCGATCCCATAGAAATGTAATAATTCCCGGAAGAAAGAAGAGCAGGGAAGGTCGAAGCTACGAAGGAAGGACTCGAAGACCACCACCTCGTCGGAGCGAGGGGTGGGGCAGGACTCACCGGCGACGGCACGCCACGAGATGAACTCTTCAGAGGGGAGCACGCCAGTGGAGACAAGCTTCTGTAGCATCTGCTCGGTCGTGATGGACTTCATCCACTCCTTGTCGCTCTTGGTTGTCTTCGAGGCAACAGGAGATGGGGAGCCATTGCAGATCGGCGACGGTGGCGGCGAAGGATACCACGGAGAAGAACCCTAGCGGCGGAGTTCGTTGGGGAGGACTAAAAGACTGGCATGAAAAATGGGCGGGGTGAACTAACTCTGTTCCCCCTGTCCCTAATATATGGAAATGGGCTACGTCGCACATTTTGGACCGGGCTTTTGTCTAGCGCTGATGCGGCCTCTTCGAGTGGGTTCGGATAACCACTCGGGTGTCCGAGTGATTTCCCCTGAGAGGTTTGCGTATGCGTTGGACACTGGTCTGGGATAGCGCAGTTCTAACTACTCGGAGGAAACAATGCCAGTTGCGGATTCGATATGGAAGCCGAAAGATCGACACGGAGTTTCCAAAAGATTTTCATTAAGTGGCTCTTAGGCCTAATTACATATATTCCGCGGCGCAGCACAATGAGCTAGGGCTCGTTGCTGGCTCGCGGAGAGGCAAAAGAAAAGAAAAGGAAGAAGGCTAGTCGCCGGCAAGGGAAGCGAGGCGCCCGCGAGGAGCACCTCTAGAACCACCCGTCCGCCAGCATCGCCGCCACCAGTGCGTCCCTGAGTGGGATGCGCATCCGGTAGAGCTGCGGGAATCCGCGGATCAGAATCCTGATGGATTCCTCCGCACGGATCTCCGCAGTCACCTCGGCGTATTGCTTCCAGAAGGCATCCATGGTGGCTCGGGCGACGGCTTCGGCGACCCACTCGTCCACTTGCTCACCTTGGTCTACCATTTCGCTTGTAGAAGGAAAAGGAGGAGAGGTCTTGGCGAGAGAAAGGGGAAAAAAAGACTCGGAGGCTAGGTGTGAAGCAATGCGCTGCATCCAGATCTTCTTTATACCCAAAGAAGTTCAAAACTCGTGCCTTGTAATCCGTTCTAAGCACAGTAAAATCATCATGGCGATGGGGCGGAAGTTGGTGCGGTTGCATTTCTCAGCGGAAGCGTGTGACGCTTCGGCTGTGTGAGAATGGCACGAAAACCTTTCGCCTATCCTAAAATGGGGTTGGGCCAAATAAGCAAAGGGCAATCCCCTTAACAGGTTTTCTTAACACGCCGCTAACGGTGGCACTGTGTTAACATTGCGCCTAATTCGGCCTCGGTATACCCTGAAGGGCATATGACCGGAAGCGCCAAAATTAAAAATGTTTCACGGCATACCCCATGTTGGGTCACTAGCCAGCTTCGCATGCTCGAGGTTGGGTGTTGGTGAAATTTGGGTACAGTTTCGGAGGTATGCCTTTCTTAAGGCTGCTAGTTGTATGCTGCTACCCGGATACAAATACCTCTGGGCCAAACTGTTTCCAATCGGTACACCCTTAGGGGCCAATGGCTGATCCCTTCTCTAGTTGGGACAGGTACAACTCGGCTGAAAGGTGCGTCCCATGTTGGGCCGAGTGCTGGCTCTTACAAGTTAAGGCCGGGCGTCTGATACTGATATATTCTGAAACGCTTAATTTACAGCATACTGCAAGACGGAAGCTGTAATTGCTTGACTTAAGGCATGCCCCATGCTGGGTCAATTGCTGCTTTCGCAATGAGAAGGTAGATGTCAAGTATCCAAATTTATCTGTTGAGGTGACGTGCCTAATGGGCCAAAAGAAGCTAGAGTTTGGTATTACCAATCTGGGCGTCGCTCCAACATAAAAACTTGAGATTTCTTGAGTTCTTTACAATCTCTTTTCAGATTACAGGAGACATTGGCGAAACCAGTCGTCCAGACATCTGACTCGATCATAAAGCACTCGGAGGCTACTGTGGACTACATGGCCCCGGGTATCCTTTAGAAGGCCCATAAGGGAGCAGATGGGGGACGACCCAAGTCGGCTGATCAGGGATAGAGACCACTCGGGTTACGTGTGCCTTGAGCTCCAAAGAAGTTTCTGAGGATATGTCTAAGCTCCATATAATTAGGAGATCATATCTGTATATCACACGTCGGCATAACCGAATTAGGTACCGTGTATCACGTGCTACCGTGTAACTCTACCTCCCCCTACACTATATAATGGGAGGGGGTAGGGGCCATAGGCATCATATCGCATATATGCCATCCTCTTGGTCATCTTGCATCCCGCATCTTGATCAAACATAATCCCAAAGCACAGGAGTAGGGTATTACCTCGGTGTTGAGGGTCCGAACATGTATAAATCCCTATCTTATGCTACCATCTAGTTTGGTTCTTGCATACGCCCCCGTGACAAATTCTTTGCCGACGGTGACCCCCGGTTAGTCACTAGTCGATAGAGGTATAGAGGGACTACTGGGGATTCTCTTAGCATGCTAGAATAGTAGCTATAGTGTCTTAATCCCACATAATATTAATTATTTATAGACTACTCCTAGGGGTTATAGTTTTCTAAAATTATACTCCTTTTGATCTTTTTATTTATTGTTATTGACTTTTAGACATGCCTTTGAACCCTTTGAACATTCGTCTTATTCAAATAAAATTAAGTATCATTTATTTTGTTATGCTTTGTTTTATCATTAAAGGTACTTTAAACATGACTTATATTTTTTTGAATATTTGCATTAACTTTTGAATAAGACGAATGTTAAAGAGAATGTCCAAAAGTCAACGATGACAAATAAAAAAGGCGAAGGGAGTACATGGTTTAGATGTACCGATTGTCTAGGGTGAAGAACTTACTAAGCCATTAAATTAATTAAGATTAAAATAAATGTCCCCGTGATACTTTAGGTTGCACATTAGAAAAACATATTCTTTTTTGCGTACTACAAAAAATTAAGGTGCTGTATATTATTATAGAGACCACTTTGGTTACAGTTTGCATGGCCTTTTGTGTTGCTCTGTGTCAGGTACGGCACCTGGGGTATTTGCTTCACGTATGGCACATGGTTTGGAATGAATGGATTGGTTGCTGCCGGTAGGACGTATGAGAGCTGCCAAGCTGTCAGAAAAGCTTGTGAATTTCTCTTGTCCAAAGAGCTTCCCTCCGGTGGATGGGGTGAAAGCTATCTATCTAGTCAAGACAAGGTTTTTTTTTTTTTAGACAAGGTATATATTCTTACGGCCATATGCACTGTCTAGGACGGAGGACAGGGTAATAGTATCCCATTATATTATAAAGAAAAAAAAAAGCAAGGTATAGTTTGCCCTCGTTTTCTTGTATATTTATTAATCTTAATTAAAAATGCCTAATTCGAAATACAGATATACGCAAATCTTGAAGGCAACCGGCCTCATGCGGTTCACACTAGCTGGGCCATGTTAGCGTTGATTGCTGCAGGACAGGTCCGATTCTTTCTTGTTTTCATATTTTAGTTCGTTAGTCACCTGTAGATAGGAATATATATGTATATAACAATTGACAACATAATGGACTAATGGTACCTACACATTTGATTGACCATTTACAATGCTTGGGAGGAACAGAGTAAGAGAGATCCCGTGCCTCTGCATTGAGCTGCCAGGGTTCTAATTAACTTTCAATTAGGAGGATGGGGAGTTCCCTCAACAAGTCAGTCATGATATCTCTAAGTTGCAACATTTCTTGAGCTTGGTAGTAGCTATGTAGTAATACCTCTGGTGTATTTGTTCACTGACAGGACATCGTTGGAGCTACAAACCATAATCTCATGCTCACGTACGCACAGTACAGGAACATCTTTCCTATCTGGGCTCTTGGGGAGTACCATCGTACATTGCTGGAAGAACAAATGAAGTAACAACCATCTCTGGCATCCAATATCAACAAGAGCAAGGTGTGCGTCCAGAAGTTGTTTCTGCTATACAAGCCCACTGAATTGAAGAGCAATCATTTGTTATACTAACTAGTACAATGCACATGCTTTGCTACGGATCATAAAGGGATGAAAGAAAATATAATTTTAAACAACATATGGAATTACAATGAACAATTTATGAGGTGGGACATGCCAACTTAGCCGTCATGTTATCTTACAAATTTCGGCAAAATTTCATCTTAAAAGTTCACATCCACACGTAGAGTTCCATCACAAAAAACATTGCATGTCTTGCATATGAACCATGACAACAGATAATATAAGGTTTTACCTCAGTGTTTTTCTGGGAACATTGTTTCCACATAAAAAATTAATTGACGTACATAAAACAATTTGCACGAAAATTGAAATACATAATTCTGATACATGCATGCAAGATAATGGCATTGCTCCAAGAGCACAAGTTTGATACACAGTTCAGATAATGACATTGCTCAAAATACACGACTGTGTCATAATTCATATAACATTATTACTTCAAGTACAATTTTGATACATAAATGCTGCATTCCTGATAGCAATGGAATACTCACAATGCAGAGTTGAGTGTAATACAAACCGAACATTAAAATTCAGTAGCATGATTTTTATATAAAAAAATCACTTCGTTACCCACTCAATGAACAGTAATGCCACTATTGGCGAGAAACAGCCAAACTAACCCAATTAACAGGAAAAATGTTAAGATAAAGTGTGCATTGTCAACATCACACTTAGAATCCAACTGCAACTGAGCAGCTGGTCGATATTTTATTATTTTTACATTGTTTGTTAGCCAGTCACCGACTACACTTGTATAAAATGGCATTATAATTATGTGTCTGTATGTTGAATCATTTTAAACAAGGAACCAGCAAGCACAATTGGTTGGCTTGCCTCAAACAAGATTTACGCTAACAAAAAAATTGATTAGAGATATAAAAAATGAGGCTTGGAAAGGATGGTGCAAGGGGGCAACACAGATCATGCCCAATGATTTTAGTCCTATAATTTTTAGCATGAACATACTGCAGCATATCGTATTATAGTCAACAAATCAAAAGCCTAAATATACTGATCCAAATTAAAATCTTTTGAGTACAGAAACCAAACAAGCATAAAAGAAATAACTTGTCACAGAGGCGAAACATTATCAATACTTGCAGTGGCATGATGACTTTTGTTGGTCAAGGTAAATCCAGTCATACTTCCTAGGGTTAGCGTTTGGGGAAATTTCAAAAAAAAAAATCTGGATTTCACGATCTAGTATTTTGGCTCTTTTCAGAAATTGAAACTTGAACACATTTTCCCTCAAAAAAAAAATATAGCTCGACCAATAGAACAGAAAAAAAAAACATGGGTTGAAATGCTCCTCTCAATCAATAGTAAACATGATTGAGAATTGAGAAAGAGCGAGATGTAGTGATAATGTGCAGCTACAGGTTCTTTTCTCAGTGAAGGAGGCTTCCATTGTGCTATGCTACAGGTTGGTTAATGTGCAGCCCGTGCTCCTGTGCCTGCTTTGTCTCACAAGCTAGCACCAAGAGGAACGTGAGGCAATCAGTGGTTCTGATCTTTTCAGCTACAAGAAAGCAGAGACATATTTCTGAATGCTCAGGAATGTTTCTGAATATTTGAACTTGTAACATCTGCTGGCTTGAGTAAGAGTCAGTGAAAGAATCAAAATAGTCTCAGCAAAGTGAATTTCAAAGTAGAATGCAATTGCTAGGCCAAAATCCAGAACTGAACAGCAATATATATATTGGATGGAATATTAAAAAGAGAGCGCATGTTGATCTTAGCCACAACATAAAAAAAGCATCAAGAGTTTATTTCTAAACAATATGGGTGCACCCCTTCACCATCACCATATGGTACAGGTTCCTACTACTATTGCTTTGGGCTCTCATTTTGCAGACTTGATTAGCTCTTCGCTGAACTCCCAGAGTTCAAGGCATCATTTCTTGCCAGTCTGCCCGTCTTCTCATTGCAGTCAGCAAAGTATTTAACTGTCACTCCCTTGAGCTAAGGGTTGAGTCCTACATAACAAGTAGTTGCTGCTCCCTGGGAAATCGTAATGTATGTTTACTTGGATATAATCTTCAATTTCAGAACAAGAAGATAATACAAATTTATTACTTGCACAATGCGGGGAAAATCAAACAAAGTAGAGATCCCAAAATCGAACAAAATCAAGCTGCAAACTATTAACTAACAATAAGTTGCTATTTAGCGGTAAATAAAATTCAATGCTCCCTTAAAATTACTTGTGTAAAATATTGTAGCTAATTGTGTTGTCCATGAAACCTAATTAAGGGCAAAATAAAAAAATTAAATAAGGTGCTCACTGGTTTGGGCATGCACTTCAAAGGTTATGTAGGCGATCTTCGAATGAGATAATCAAGCATGTAAACAACACCATCATTAGTGTTCTCCTTTCACGGTGGACTAACTTATATATTTTTCATATATCAGCCAATCAATTTTAGGATAGCCCAATAAAAAACAAAATAAGCAAATCCTGCACACATAATAAAAGTTTCAGGATTGCTAGTTTTAGAGCATGGTAAAAACAATGAGTCGTAACAACAACAACAACAACAACAAAAAATGGTACAAACTACCTAAGCAAACGCCGTAGCTAACAAAATGGAAGAAAAATGGTATGTGACATAGCTGACAAAATAGAAGAAAAATTAAATATTGAGAGAACGCACAATTGGTAAGAGGTTGTCGAGGCATGACAAAACCAGTGTGAATAGACCTGCTAGTATCAGGGAAAACTATACCGGCCGGTAACCGATGATATATCGGGTTTACCGGTGGGTCCCGGTAAAAAGAAGTACCGCCCAAAAATTTCGGCCAAATTTTGAATTCCCACCGATTGTGCTACTATTCGCGGGCAGCAGCCCATTCCAGGCTTCCAGCCGATAGTATATATATAAAAAACCCTAGCACTGCTGCCACGCTCTATCAATCCTCATTTTCCCCTGCTCGTGCCCGTTGCGGCGGCTGCGCTCTCCCAGTCTCCCCTGCTTGTGCCCGTGGTGACGGGCGGCGGCTGCGCTCTCCCAGTCTCCCCTGCTCATGCCCGTGGTGGCGGCGCTAGGCGCCAGCCCGCCCGGTCGCCCCTCATCGGCCGGACCGCTGGAGTGCCGTCAACTCCCGTGCACCTCCACCAGTCCACCTCCTGGTGACCACTAAGGCAAGGCAGTGACCTCAATTTCTCAAGATTAAATTTTTATCAGTTTGAATGTACTGATGTTATTACGATAGTTCTAGATTGAAGCATGGTAGATGGTGAATTGGGATTATTTTTGATTTATTGATTTGAATGTTGCTATACTATTTTTTTTTTTTGCTGTTGACCATCAAAGTAATAGCATACTAAATCTGAATGCTGCTATGTTTTTTTGGTTATTGAATTCAGCGGCTGATCGTAATCAGAGTATGTGAATTAGTATACATATACATTTAATTAAAACAAAGAAGTAGAACTCTGCACTCTGCAGTGTACATACGTTGATTTAAAAATTCAGTTGATTGCAGTTTAGAACTTATAACTTGCATTTTATAATTTATATTGCTAACTTGTTTGTTTACAAAATATTATTGTTGCTGCTACACGAATTATTAGCTGCATTCAGTTTTAAAAAAGGAATTTCATGCTGCCTCCTACAAATACTTTCTTTATCCAGTATTTGATAACATGATTGAATGATAGAGAACCAACGAAGGATCGCCATGGTGCAAGGACAGAAAGAGTACCATGGCAGAGGTATTGACAAGGGGAAGAGTGTAGATGCCAATGCTACCGGCGGTGTTGTGCCCTCCAATGCGGCTGACGATCAGCCTAAGACAATTGTGGTCACTAAATCAGGTTTGCCTGTGCATCACTTATCTGACTTATTTGGTTTACAGATGCTATATGTAGAATCTGATTGGTTTTGCTATGTTTTTGTTGCAGGGAGACAAGTAGTAGTGCGAGGCAAAATAGAGAACACATGGAGCCATGGGACACAATGGGGTTCTGGCTTCAAGTGCGGGTATTGTTGTTATAAGAACAGAGGTGGAGGTTCTTCCCGTTTGAGGGAGCATCTGTGTGGAATACGAGGTCAAGTGTCTCCATGTCTTAATGTGCCGTAGAAAGTTAAGGAGGTATTGTTAAAAGAAGTGGCACTATTGAGACAAAGGAAGAAGGAAGCAAATGAAAGTAAACTCTTCCTTGAGAAAACAATTATGGAGCATGATCGTAGATTGGCTATAGATAGTCTTGATGAAGAGAGACAATTTCAGATGGCAATGAGAGAATCATTGAAGGATGTTGGCTTGAGTGGCTTTGGTGGCTGCCGCAATTCTCCCTTTTTTGGTAGGTCAAGTGGCAGCGGCAGCGGGGCTGCAAGTTTAGGGAGGGCAAGTGGCAGCGGGGCTGCATGTTTAGGGAGGGCAAGTGGCAGCGGTAGTAAGGTTGCAAGTTTCTCAGCTAGCCAAAGTAAACTTGATAGTTTCTACCATAGTTCTTCAAAAGCTCCCTTTGATATTGATTTGGCACGCAGTAGGGCACCCTCTCAGCCTCGGGTGGACATTATGCTTCATGGAGGTGCTAAGGAAAGGCTTGGGAAAGCTGTGGCAAAGTGGTTCCATGCCAATGATATTCCTGGAAGGAAAGCGGACTGCCCATACTTCCGCTCCATGATGATGTTGGCACAACAACTTGGTGAGGGTGTGTCTATCCCAAAAGGAAGAGAGATAGATGGCCCATTGTTAGACATGAACTATGATGAGATGGAGGCTCACATAGCTAGTTTCCAAGAAGATTGGAATCATTATGAAGTGACTATCATGTGTGATTCATGGACAGGGCCAACAATGATGTGCATTATTAATTTTATGATCTTTTGCAATGGTCGCATGTTCTTTCACAAGACCGTGGATGCAACTGGTGAAATCCAAAATGCAGATTTTATTTATAATTGTATTAGAGATGTGGTTGTTGATGAGGAGTTTGTTGTTCAGCTTGTGACAGATAATGGCTCCAATTACAAGAAAGCATGCAAGCAACTCATTAGTGACTATCCACACATTTCTTGGCAGCCATGCGCAGCTCATACAATCAATTTGATATTGAAAGACATATCCCGTTTCAATGAGGTTGTGGAGGTAGTGAGCAATGCAAAGCAAATATGCAGATTCCTTAATAAACATAATAGGTAACATGTGTACAATTAAGAAATTATCCTTTCTTTCCAAGCAAATCTGTTCTATGTAATTACATTATCCTTTCTTTTCAGGCTCCATGCTAAAATAAAAGAGAAGATTGGTGGTGAGTTGATTCGATGGAATGCCACTAGGTTTGGCACGGTCTTCTTATTTTTGCAAAGTTTTTGGGACAAGCAAGACAAATTCAAGGCATGGATGGTATCTAATGAGTGGGTCTCCAGTGATTGGCGTACCGAAGATCATAGTTTCACATATGATTGCTTGACAAAGAGAACATGGTGGGAGAAGATGGGGTTGGTGTTGAAAGCTGTAACACCAATCTACATTGTGCTTCGATATGCTGATCAACAAAAGAATGGGACTATATCTGGATTTTTGCCAAGGATGTTACGGGCAGTAGACGAGATACGCTCTAACCTAAGAGACAACCAAGACCTCCTAGAGAGAATAATGGAAGTAATTTGACAAGAGGCTTCGTTATATACTCAATGACACTCTTATGGTTGCAGGTACGAACTAATATTCCTCCATTTCTTATTTGTGCATGGTAATAAATTCCTAATATCATTGAAATTTTCTACTTTCTAGCGGCTGCACTTGATCCCGAAGCTCTATATAGGTCTAAAATTGCACAAAAACCATGTGCCAAGTTTGCTGTAACAATGGCACTTAGGAAGATTGCAAGTTCACCTTCAAAGGCAGCGATTGCGATTGCTCAATTTTCGCACTTCAGCTCAAAGAAAGGGTTATTTGGAGGAGAAGAGGCTAAATGCTCTGCAATTAGTGGTCGTGTCAACCCAGATACTATAATTTATGTGATGCCATTACAAGTTTGATTACTTCTGAAACTAAAACTAAAACTATAAAATTATTGCAGCTGATTGGTGGGCTTCATACGGAGGACAATACAAGGAACTACAAAATCTTGCAACGCGCATTGTTTCTCAATGTATGTCTTCAAGCGGGTGTGAGAGAAATTGGAGCACATTTGCTCTCGTTCGCACGAAATTGAGAAATCGGTTAGGCTATCCCAAACTATACAAGTTGGTGAAAGTACATTACAATTTGAAGTTGGATCATCAACAATTTGAAGCCGATTTTCAAGCATCTCAAGAAATGGAGTATGATCCATGTAGCATCATGATGGATATTGCTCTCTTTGATGAAGATAATCGAATTATGGATTGGTTCGGCAACTCTATGAGTGAGTCTCCTACACTCGATGATTATGATTCAGATTCCGAGTCCTCCACACCTACCACATTGTTACTTGAGGAGTTAGGAGTAGAGAGACAGGAAATTGCTTCTCTTAAGAGAGAGTATGCAATTCGGAGAAAGGATGGTAAAAAGATGAAAATGAAAGTTGACTCTTTGGAGAAAGATTGGTCTTCAGATGGGGAGGATGAATCAGATTCTCCACAAGGAAGCCCAAATTATGCTGAACCATCAGGGGACAGCAATGTAGATAAAGATGACGGTGAGTTTTAACTCAAGTCCTACACATTTTTTAAGCAATTGCAATCTTTTCCCATCATATAGCATGTGTGCATAGAGTTACAAACTTATATTTGACACTGTAGGTGGTAGGCTTAGGGAAGCAACACCTCTTCGTCCAAGATCGAGTAGAAAGAGGAAGCCCGTCAAGAGCCTGTATGATGAATGATCTCAAAATAATGTAAGTTGAATATCTAGTTCTAAACCAATTCATATGTTAACATTGCATTGTCATTTAGTTTATTGGTGAATTTGAACTATTCAAATGTAAATATTTGTAGTGTTGCAAGCCTCCAAGGAAGAGCAAGACGTGTGGCATTCAAAATTGGTGTATGTGCTTGCGTTAAAGTTTGATCGGCCATATTTTGTAATGGGATTGTTTATTTGGCACACATTTGTTGCTGTTTTGTGCTTCAAACATGTATCATTTGGGACTATGGCTATTATTTTGCTCAAACATGTCAATGAACTATACATTTGTGATGACATTACTATGTTCGGTGTACCGCGTCTATATAATGTGCTATAGACTTGTTATAGTGTCTAATTTTGTTGCTAGCATATGCAATTTAAGATGATTACATGACTATATGTATATTTCCAATCAAATTTGTTCAAATTGTTTTAAAAAATTTGAATTTGGTCCCGGTAAATCCGATAAACCATGTTTACCGCTGACCCCCGGTAAATTTTATTTACCGGTAATGAAAACCCTGGCTAGTATGCACATAAATCAGTTTTAAATTCCATATCCAATTCATAAGAAATCCATGCTGTAGCAAGAACCGGACCGAATGAAAAGAACATATGCTCCTAGAAATTTTTAAAAAAAACATTAGTTCAGTCTATCTGATAGTATGAGCACATGTTTTATATTGTAAAAATACAGATACACGAGCACCACCAGCTAATAAAAAAAGAGGAAATTTTCATATCCAAACAAAGAAGACATGTGTTCATAATTATGCCATGGACAGATGTGTTCATCAACAAAACAAAAATAGCTAGCACAAATTAGGATGAGTAGTTGTAGGCAACAGAAAATCCAGGGCTAGGCAACATCCTACACATTTTTATACACTGGAAATGAATCAAACTCTTTTCCTTGATGCACAAGCAACACCAGCCAACAAAAAGGGGAATTTTTCATACGTAAATAAAGAAGAGTACATCATTGCGTCATGGACAAATTTGTTCATCAGAAAAAATAGCTACCACAAATTAGGATGAATCTAGATCTAGGCAATGACATAAATCCAGGGCTAGCAAAATCCTATGCATTTCCATACACCGATTTGTTATCATGGTTCATGTCTTTTTTTCTAAGAAAACTATTTTTATCAATCAAGAAAATTTCTTCTGACAGCTCAAATATCAAATACAGATTGACCTGATTCAGGATTTGGGGTATCCAATGATGGTCCTGGGCTCACCCAAAGGTATCCATGTAAATACTTATACTTAAAGATGTACAAGTTTTAATTCCACCTTGGGTTTACTCTTCTTGATTGTTAGGAACTTTGTTTTTATCTCTTGGGAACTATGACTATGTTGGCATAATGAACGTTGGAACCAATTACCACTACTCGTGAATTGCAAATTAGGTCTTTTACTAACTGTTATATGCTCTAAAGCATCGTTAACGAATAAAGAATCTTCTCAGAAAATTCTCCATATTTGATGCTTGAAAGCAAATTGATTCTTCGAGCAATGTGAGTCTGGAGTGCGATAAGAGATGCATATAGGTTGTCAGCAAGAAATCCCTTTCCAACTAGAAGTGCAGTGTGTACCTGGATCCTTATTATTCTTATTAGCCATGAGCAAGCCTTATGTTTCTTTTCCTGGTCAATACTACTCCCGCACATGCAGATGCAGTATATATGTTGGATAGTCAATTAGTCATACAATCAAATGGAGAATCTAATGAGGACATTTTTTATCTATTAACAAGAAGCAGTGAAAGCAGAGGCTTTATTTGAATTCTCAAGGGGTGGTTTATTGTCAGAAAGTAATTAGCATGCTTTAATGTAGGCATATCCTCACATGTCCTCTGGTTTTTTCCCTCATTGTAGATTATTCACTATTTTTTCCATTTGTTGTGTAATGTACCATGCTAAGCACATATCTATATCATTAATACCATGGAAACACAATTTAGATATATGCACTTTTGAACTATATATTCGTCTTGCATATTTGATGTTCACATTACACATTCTTGTGCTCTTTGTGATAGCCATCATTAATACTATGAAGAGGAAAACAAATTAAGTTTCTTCATCAATGGTATTTCTTCAGAATAATGGCAATATGAAAACACATATGAACACTTGATAAATCCTGCTTTGTTTGGAGTAGCTGAGGTTTAAACTCTGTATTAGAAAATCCAATGCTACATATTGCAGATTTTTAGCACTATATAGCATACAGCTGATGGAGTTGGATTTGGAGGATTTCAACATGCTGGCTTATAATATTGATGCATTAATGAAATCTCTTTGAATCATGAGAACAACAAGAGTTTGATAGCTGACACGGGGGATTTGAAGATTTCATCATGCAGGTAGATGATGTTAGCTTAATTCATATTGGTTGATTGGTTGATTTCTCCCGTTTCAATGCAGAGTAACATATGTGGCTTAATTCATATTGGTCAATTTCTCCCGTTGCAACGCACGGGTATTCTTAACATAGCTACATAATACTCCTACTTCTATACGAAGTCCTGAATTTATTCCACCACCCGAGACGTGCTCGGGCAGACGTTTCGTATGTATATGTATGATTGGGGCGTACGTAACTGTCGCCGCCCTATTTATAGTGTTACCGTGCTAACTTGTTATTTGTAGTCTATTAAGATTAGAAAAAAATTATTAGGAAGATTTATAACGGAAGAATAAAAATTAATGCCTTATATATATGGGTAAGAGTCTGTGGTCTCTACGGGAGCTAGTCTGTTATTTCTATTTTAGGAAGAATTAAAAAAATTAGGAAGATTTATAATGGGGGAATAAAAATTAATCCTGTGTATATGTATATATGAGCAAGTCTCTGTGGTCTATACATACCGCGTTATGGGCAAGAGTCGATGGTCTATACGTTTTGAGTCAAGAGTACATGGTCTAGTAACCCAACCAATCGAGCAAGGCTCGTGTCTCTACTCTCCAATTCAATTCTTAGGAGACTCGGTTACGGACATTGCTAAAACTTGTTCATACTCGTATCGGGGGAAAATAAAGGACGCGAACTTAAAGGTCCTTTCGGACCGGAGCAAAAACGAAGTATCAGCCCATTACGTACAGACGGGCCGGGCACTATAAAACGCACCCACCCGACCGCCGTAGCAATCCACCTAAGGAGCCAGCGACGGAACGGGGTAACCAATCTGTAGGATCTCTCTCTCTCCCTCGATCTCTCTCGCCCGAAGATGAAGCACGTCGCCGCCTACCTGCTGGCCTCCCTGGGTGGGAACGCGAGCCCAACCTGCGACGACGTCCGGGCCATCCTCGCCTCGGACGGCGCGGAGGCGGACGACGGCAAGATAGAGCTGTTGTCCAAGGCGGTCGAGAGCAAGGACGCCGCCGAGCTCGTCGGCGCTGGAAGAGAGATATTCCCTTTCGCGGTGCTGCCGAGGAGAAGGTGGAAGTGAAGTTGGCAACATATTTAGCCTCTTCGATGACTAAGCATGCATGCGTGATGCGTCGTCTTGACGAGTCGCGCCTCGCGCTATCTAGTAGTATTACCTTTTGTTAGAAATATTTAATAATACTTAGCGACTTATCACAAGATCGACTAAATACGGGGAATTTAGTTTTTTAATTAGGTCTAGACTTTGCGTAAGATTATAAACGTGGTATTTTGAGTTCTTTCTATACATGTAAATCTAATTTGGGGATACGAATTTTTTCATGTTACCGTACCACAAACCATTCTGATTACCTCACTATATCCGTATCTGTATTCGTGAATGTATTCGTATTTATGCTTAACTGTGATAACATTCGTTTCATCAATAGACTAATCAATTAATAAATCGTCAGGTTTCACAGTAAAATACGATGAATGAATCGCGACGTACGTAAGTAGCCGGATTGCCCAATCACGATGTCAGTAGCCGGATTGTCCACGGTAGCATGATACACTTTTTCACGGCAAATCACGAGTAGCGCGATTATCTAATGATTGATTCAACCATTATCACGCATGCGAAAGCCATTTTGATTACGATATTGATTCAATTTTAACACAACACACCTCGACCATATTGATCGAGATCTAGCGACCGATTTAATTTCAAACCTAGCACTTCTTGTACAATCTAAGTAAAACCAATTTTTCAAATTTCTTCCTATTACAAATAGGTCTCTCGTACAATTAATCTAATTATCAATAACCCCAAGGCAACGTATGCTATGTATTGTCTATTGTACATGGTCCGATGAGAACATGACGATTAATCCGATTACAAAATTGTCTATTGTACAAGCTAACATCTAATTTTTAAAAACTCATGAAAAATAGAGATTCTCAATTTATCATCAGAAATTTTAAAAGCACGTCTAACCGTTTGTTATCATCAATGTTCCCCTGAACTTCACTTTTTGTTTGTCCCAGTAGCTTTTCTTATAGATGGTCGTGTGGTGGTTCCGCGGAAAAAGAGAGGACTCCACGTTCAGGGAACATCATTTGTATCGGAAAAAGAGAGGACTCCACGTTCAATCAAGAGATTATCGCGCTACCAATTGTGATTTGTCGTAAAAAAGTGATTTATCAGCTATCTTGGATAATCCGGCTACTGACGTCGTGATTGGGCAATTCGGCTACTCACGTACATCGCAATTCATTGATCATAATCTACTATGAAATATTGTGATTCATTGATTGATTAGTCTACTGATGAAACGAGTATTATCACAGTTAAGCATAAATATGAAAACATCCACGAATACAGATACGGATACATGCAGATGCTTATTTGTTTTAATTAGTGCTGAGGTAATCAGAATGGTTTATAGTACGATAACATTAGAAAATTCGCATCACCAAAATAAATTTATATATATAGGAAGAACTCAAAATACCACGTATTCAATCTTACGCATAGTCTAGACCTAAAACAAAAACGAAATCCCGCGTATTTAGTCGATCTTGCGTTAAGTGGCTAAGTACTACTACTAAATATCTCTAACAAAAGGTGCTACTACTAGGTAACGCGAGACGCGACAGCGTCAAGACGACGCATCACGCATGCATGCTTAGTCGTCAAAGAGGCCCTCTTCCTCCACCTTATCTTCCACCTCCTCGGCAGCACAGACGGCGGCAGGAGCCGCCGCGCCGCAGGGCGCCGCGAAAGCAAACATCTCCCTCCCGACGGCGACGGGCTCGGCGGCGTCCTTGCCCTTGATCGCCTTGAACAACAGCTCCATCTTTACGTCGTCGTGGGTTGGGCTCGCGTTCCTACCCAGGGGTAGGTAGACAGCTACGTGCTTCATCTTCGGGCAAGAGAGATCGAGAGAAAGATCCTACAGATTGGTTGCCCCATTCCGTCGCTGACTACTTGGATTGTTACGACGGTCGGCTGGGTGCGTTTTATAGTGCCCGGCCCGTATATACGTATTGAGTTGGGATTCCGTTTTTGACCCGACCCGAAAGGGCCTTTAAATTTGCGTCCTTTATTTTCAGCCAGTAAAAGTACGAACAAGTTTTAGCAACGTTCGAAACCGAGTCTCATATGAATTGAATTAGACAATAGAGACACGAGCCTTGCTCGATTAGTTGGGTGACCAAACCACAAACACAGGTGCCCATTGAAAAAAACAAATTGTTGGGTCGTCGGGGTCATCTAAACTACTCTATAATTGAGCAGTTGGCCTAGATCCAACTACAATCCATCTATCCCTTTGTCTATTATCCAACAACCATAATTTTTCAGGAGTTTGCTACCAACTTGATACGTAGGGACCACGGACTCCTAACTCAATACGTATAGACCACAGACTGTTGCCCATAAATCGTTGCTTATGGACCACAGACTCTTGCCCATATATACATATACACGGGATTAAAATCGATACGTAGAGACCACCGACTCTTGACTCGTATAGATCATAGACTCTTGACTCGATATGTACAGACCACGGACTCTTGCTCATAACACGATATGTATAGACCACGGACTCTTGGTCATATATACATATAAACGGGATAAATTTTTATTCTCCCATTATAAATATTCCTAGTTTTTTCTAATTCTTCCTAAACTGGAAATAACATACTAGCTCCTGTAGAGACCACGGACTCTTACCCATATATGCAAGGGATTAATTTTTATTCTCCCATTATAAATCTTTCTAAAAATTATTTCCTAATTCTTCATAGGCTAGAAATAACAGGCTAGCACTGCAACACTATAAATAAAGCGACGACAGACATGTACGCCCCAATCATACATACTCATACATACGAAACGCCTGCCCGAGCCGGGCGGTAGAATAAATTCTGGACTCCGTATAAAAGTAGGAGTATTATGTAGCTCTGTTAAGAATACGCTCTAGTATCGACCCTCCATGTCAATGCGTGCAAACGTATACAACCTATTAATTAAGCTTGCAACGCGAGGCTCCCGCTGAAGGAGTGCCACCAGTACATGGCGAGGACCACCGAGGCGGTGAAGAGGAGCAAAGATAAAGAGGACGATGACATTGATGAAGAGGCAGGTGGCCGAGGTCCTCCGAAAGAGGCAGCTTGAGGAGAGCGACAGACAGCGGTGGGAAGTCGTCGTGAGGTGAGCAAATTCTCTGAAAATTCTTGAATAGTCACTCGCCTCTCTCTCTTCTTGAACTGCGAGCGGCCGGCGGCTGCGACGACGGAGGAGAGGGAGCGCGTTGAGCAGACCGAGTAGGTGGCGAGACGGACTTAGGATCCTGCCACAAGGCTCGCTTTCTCTGTTCACTACACATGTTCGATCCACTCAGAAGCGATCGTCTCGAATCTCTGCGCAACCGGCGCCCGCGTGGTGATCGATCGCTGCGACCAAATGATTTCGGTGCAGGTTTGGATGGCGGTCCGGGGGCATCATCATGCTGTGGTGCGGACTATGGCTGCCTAGATTAGTTTTGGGGTTCATCCGCGTTCTTCCTAGCCTAGAAGGTCCTCTCCCCGTTGTCGGTTTCGTCGATGTGGTCATTGTGGATGCACTAGCAGCTAATTTCGAGGTCGTGATCCTCAGTTGGTGAGCGGACAACTTGCTTGAGAAGTGCAACTCATTGGTTGGTTCTGGTCATGGAGAATGGTGGTGTTCCCATTGATGTATCCACCGACCATGTCATCACGGAGTTGCTCAACATGGGCTTTGATTTTGACCAGATCAGCGAAGCGATCTCTACCATTGGTCCACGTTGTGCCGATGTTTTGGAGTTCATGTTGAGTGGCTCTACAAAGCCAAGTGGGGATTTACAAAGCCACTGCTCTGTTTCGTCTATGGCTAAGCCACGATCGATTGACAAGAGGACCAAATTGGCCAATCCTAGGAGATTTAAGCAATCCAGCATCACTGATCATCTTGCCTCAACAACTGGAAGTAAACAGCAAGCTTGCGGTCAGGAACCGAGTACTTCAAATACCTTTTTAGCGGCATCCATTGATCCCAGGTTGACAGCCAGAGGTGACATTTGTTTGAAATCAAAGCTTGTACCTCAATCTTTGCTTGAGAATTCAAGAAGCGAGATTGACCAGGGTGACAAAATTAGTGCTATTCTGCAAGAACATTTTGGATATACGGTTGCGTGAAAGGTTTACAAAAGGAAGCTTTGGATGCTTGGTTTGCTCACAAGGATTGCCTTGTTCTAGCAGCAACTAGATCAGGTACGTCTTTTTCATTGTCCTCTTGATTCCATCTTAGTATTTTGGGGGACTTCCTACAGCGCTATGCTATTACTGGATTTGGGGCATTTGTCTACTAATGATGCGAGTGACTGTTTTGGCAGGAAATTCCGTTTGCTTTCAGATCCCAGCTCTTTTGACTACAAAGATTGTGGTGGTAATTTCACCCTTGATTAGTCTAATGCACGATCAATGTCTAAAACCTGCAAAACATGGAATATCAGCATGTTTCCCAGCATCAGGTTAACCTGACAATTGTGTTGAGGGGAGGGCAATGGCTGGCATGTATAAGATCATTTACGTTTGCCCTGAGACAGTGTTAAGGTAATCATTTTGCTTTTGGAATACTAAACTTTGATCTACGTATAATGTGCTGCGTTCTGTGCTTACTTTGGGAACTTGTCTACATGCAGATTGATGGAACCGTTGAAGAAAATTGCAGAAAAGCCAGGGTTTGCACTTTTTGCCATCATGGTTATTAATACGTCGTATATACGACGTATATATATACGGTAATACGCTGTTGTGAGGCAATACGTCCCGATCGTATTAGGGACCTTGTCTAATACGTCCGTATTAGGGCCTAATACGTCGTATATACGTCCAATACGTTGTATTGGGCCGTATTGGCTGCATACTGGACGTATTAGACAGTAGCTGCAGCCACACACTGTGACTTATTAGGTCAAATACCACTCGGTCCATGTTCCATTGCGGCTAGGGTTACCCTAAGCGGCGACTGGGTGCAGCACGCACGGCGACTAAACGCCCGCCGCCGCCGCCCCTTTCTCCGTCGCTCGTGTATGAGCGCCGCCGCCCAGCTTCACCACCTCCTCTGCTAGTTCTCCCCTCCGCCGGCCTGCTCTCGCGCGCCTTCTTCTCCCCGCCGCCAGCTCGTTCTCCGCCGCGCATGGAGGCATGCCGCCGCCAGCTCTTCTCCCCGCCGCCACAAGTAGTTTCCTCCCTCCCCTCCCCTTCTGGCTCTTGGCTCTGTGCTCTTTCTCTTGCTCTTGTTAACACCTAGGAGTGGAAACAATCTTATCACCGACCTCACTATGGAACTGAAAGACAAGGATCACCTACTAGTATATGGTTTCTTAATCTCGTTGCACAATTGGCATAGTAAATGTTATGGTCGTATCTGGTGGATGATATGCTCATTTTTCACGTTTAGGTGATGGGACCCAGCGGAAGTGGGAAGACCTCATTGTTGCGTGCTTTGGCTGGGCTTTTAAATAGAGCCTCCAATTTATTTAGGAAGAAAAGCCTCTTCTTTCGCTTTCGTCATGATATGGCTACAAATTTCACCATGTTGAAGCACAGACTTCTTATTGCATTTAAATTCTGGGGCATATCTACTAGGGATGACCTTCCAAATGGAAAAGCAGGAATTCAAATATTAGCACCTAGATTGAATGTGGAGGGTATAGATTAAGGTGGCTGTACATATCACTGGAAGGTGCAAGGGTACCCATGAAAAGTGAAATAATTTAGTGGTTTTTTTTAACATGTGCTTAGCATTTGTTGTTTGATCTAAGTCATCTAGATTTTGTTCCCTTCACACCCTTTCTGTGGTCTAGGAAGTTCTCAAATTTGTGCAATGTTGAAACATCAATTCCACATATGGTTCCAACAAATATTGATAGACAACATGTTTGGTTTACAATATACTTGTATCTGGTGCCAGCTTTTTTGAAACTGGGCAATTCCTTGCCATATCTATTAGAAGGGTAAACGAACCAAAATTACAAGGATTGAAAACACCAACCTAAAACAAAAAAAAATGACAGGAAGACCTCCGGTGCCAACTTGTCTACATCTCTTCTACCGGGTTCTATTGACATAAATGGTTTAGAATGAATATATTTTTATTACTTGATTCATAGTTTGGAAGTAAAGCCAAGGTCATACGAAGGTTATTTTCTGACATGTACATCTCTGAAACTGCAGCACTCCATTTTAGTTGCACGATGACTTGTATGCACTAAAAGCAATATGCTTCAGTGCAAGCGAACAAAATGACGGTATTCAAGAGCCAAATTCAAATGGAGGTGAGAGCTCAAGCATGCCAGATATTTATCGGCACCAGCAAGGGTAAATAATGGTACTAGAAGGAGGTGATTTCGGATTGGGTAAATCCTAATGCCAAAACCCCTAAGAAATTCCCAACCCGAAATCAAATTTCCCCAATTTTCCCTCCAACCGAAACCCTAAAACCTTAGTATCGGCCATGCAGAACAAAATTTGTTGATGTTTTCGGATGGAAGAGGATTAGAAAAGGCCCAATTTCACGGGAAAAATATGGAATTAGAAAATCCCCAAATTCTTTAGAACCCTAGAAATTATCTTCGGTCAATCCCGAACAATTTCTTCAGAGGATTTGGGCTTACCTGCGCTTAGTCGCCGCCGGCGTCCTCCTAGGCGTCGCCGGCCGCCTCCTGGCCGCCGCCGCGTCTCCTCCGTGCCCGTTGCGTCTCGCAAGTGGCACTGTGGGTCGGCCCGGCAGAGGCGCGCGCGCGGCGTCTGGGCGCCGCAGGCAGCCGCCGGCGGGCACCTCCCCTGCGCCACCGCCTCGTTTCGGCGTCGCCGCCAAGGCCACCGCCGTGCCTCTCCGCTCCCCGCGAATTTCGGATCGGCCGGTGGATTTTCTGGCTAGGGTTTTACCCGGGTCGGACTTTTAATCAGGGCAGCGCGATCTCAGCCGTCCAGATCTTTCAACGGTTCAGATTAGTCTAACTATAGGGCCGGTCCTTCAGCTGTGGGCTTGGGCCGTCATCACACGGACGCACGCGAGTTAGCCTCAGTCTTCTGGAATTTTTATTTTTTTTATATTTATTTTTATTCGTTTATGCAAAATTATGTGTCGGATTGAAATTTGGACACAAATAGCGCCGGTCGCACTTTCAATTCACGACAGGTTGCCCTGTCGCACTTTGAAAGCACGACAGGCTGCTGGGAGGAACCTGTGTGAGGCGTTGACTTTTGAACACGTCTTTAACCATTCGTCTTATTCAAAAATTTAGTTTAAATATATAAAAATATAAGTCATATTTTAAATACATTTAATAATAAACCAAATCATAACAAAATAAATAATATTTATATAGCCTTTTTGAATAAGACGAATGGTCAAAGGCGTATCCAAAAATCAACGATGACTTCTTTTTATGACCAGAGGGAGTATTTTTTTAAAAAAAGTAAATTATACGGTAGGTGTATAAAGTTATCTTCTGTATTCACTTCGATATAATTTTAGAAAAAACTATAAATAAAGTTACGTTGTTGTGTCGTTTAGGTTCCAAATGATCTCTAAAGGACAGTTTGATGATGTGGCGGTCTTAGTCATCGGTACATGTGGCCACATTGCCTACCTACGTGGCATCCTCTGTCTCTCTTGCCCCATGCTCTTTCTTTCGAACCAACGACGAAGCATGAAAAAAAAAAGGAGGAGGCAGCAGAAACATGCGACGTGGGACGACAACAAATCGCATCATTGGTCAACAGCGTTGGACGGCGACAATGCATGCAGTGAGTAGCGGCAATGGAAGGCTTGCCATATATGAGCAGAGGTTGCTCATGTCGTGGGGGGAGCGACGATGGAAGATGCCGCACCATGGGCAAAGGAACCAACATTGACACACCGTGGGCAGCGGCGACTCGCGTCTTGGGCCAACGGCGTTAGACGATGGCATACCATGGTAGTGTTAGCAGACGATGGTGTGGTGTGGGGAAGCGACGTAGGACACAAAGCACGTCTCCTCTTACCGTCGCTGCACTACCTCCCTCCTGCCTCCTGCCTCCTATCTCCCTCTCTCCTTCATGCCTCTTCGTCGAAGCACCGCCTCCTCCTCATGCCCTTGCGCCATCATTGCTTCCCTATTGGAGAGCCTCGAGCCGTGTCCTCCTTGAGAGCTCAAGCCGCCCCGCCTCCCTGCCGAAGCGCCCCTGAGCCACCTCCTCCCTATGTCGTCACCGTCATCGCACTGCCTCCCTGCTTTGAGCGTCGCCGCCAAGTCGCAATCACCTCCCCATGTGGTGTGAAAAGAGTGAGTCAAGAAGGATGAGAGTGGTGAGAGAGAGACGGGAGGAGGTAGCTTGTTGAAGGTTGAGAGATTGGTGAGAGGAAGAAAATGATATATGGGCCCACTCAAAAAATAAAATAAAATAGCATAAAACATAAATATCATATAGTCTATCAAACTATACTCTAAGTGGCCACATATATGGTGATGTGGAACGATAATCATCTAAACCATCCTTTGCATATTTCCCTTGGATTTGATTGTAACAACAAAACGACTTCTTGTATATACAAGTACACGGTTTGTAAAATTTGGATCTAAGTTAAAACGATGGGCTACTTCATGTACATGCAGTACAATTAATTGTTTTAAAAAATGTTGTTTCACGCGTCAATGACATATAGATCTAGGTCCCATGTGTCATAGACAATAAGTGGTAGATTTCAAAATTTAAAAAAATTTACAATGCTACCTATCGAAATCACCCCTTTTTAAAGGGCATGTTTAGTTGTCTAGCGCTGATCTAGCATGGCTCGTGCAAAGCCAGATGTCAGCTAGTTGGTTGTCTATGTGTCGAAGAGAGCAAGGTAACTTGCATGCAAATAACATTTTTGGGTTTGGCACGGAGAAAATGCTCACGATGATTGTGTCCCCTGAGTCAAACTCAAACAGTGACAATGCAATCGTGCGATAGTGGGCATGATAAGCAGTGACAATGTGGGTGGGAGAAGCGATAACAATGATGAGAAGCTTGGGAACATCACATCCAGTGGCCAAGGGGTTACTTGATTGATGGTGGAAGAGCTCGGGTCGTTAGACCCGAATAGGAGGAGGTGCAACAACGCTAGATCCATGTAAAAGGACGCTAAAGTAGGTATCCTTGTGGAGGCTATGTGGTTCCACTCATACAGCCCGGCCGGGTAACCAAACGATGATTCATGTAAACCGGGCTGATGGATGACCAAGGAAACAATCCCTTAAGAAGCCATACGCAACTACCCCTTCACCTCTCCTCTCTCTTCACGAAAAGATTCTTGTTTCCTTCACCGCTCCAATAGATTTTCTCTTCCATTCTGTCGGATTCTCTCCTCTTCCTATATCATTTCTTTGGAAGGATGTTGATGAAGAAAGTGAACAATACAAAGAAAAAAATATGGTGTAGAGGAGGAGATTGAAATGAAGAGAATATTGCATATGGTTATAGCATCCCAATGACTGACTAGGGCCTTGTTTGTTTGAGTTTTAGTTTTTCTAAAAGCAGCTTCTAGCTTTTACAACCCGCAAAAGCTAGAAAAGCCACACAGGACTTGTTTCTCAGGTCACAATACAATTTGGGTTTTTAGGGGCTTCTGGCTTCTTGAAAGCAGGTTGCAAAAACTGGTTGTTTGTTTGGTTTTCTAACTTCTGAGGGATAGAAGCTGGATAGAATGTCAAACAAACATGGCCTAGGAGGCTAAGCTAAATATATAAATTCCAAAAACGTTTTTATATTCAAAACGTCTTGCACAATTCTCTCTCTTTTTTTCAGGAATTTTGGCACAATTCTTATGGCAAACTAAATGGTGTCTAGTGTTTTTGTAGAACTAACCATTAGCTAAATCGGAACTTTTACAGCCTGGAAAAAGTGACCTCAGGAATTTAGGGTTGGTTCTTTTGTGGCTTAAATTAAAACTAAAAGCTGTCGATAGAAATTCATTATTTTTACCATTCAAACGTTGTAGTACTTTGTAATTTTTTAAATATTTTGAGTGGTTTTTTCAAAGATCCCAAAACTATTTTAAATAATTTTTTGCTCTTCATGCCTTTTATCGATATCTCCCCAAACCTGGTTTGATAGCAAATTAGAAATTTTGGCACAATCTTTATGCCAAACTAAATGGTGTCTAGTGTTCCGTAGAGCTAAAATTAGCTAAAACGGAACTTTTAAAGCTTAAAAAATGTGCCCTCAAGAATTTGGGCCTGGTTAGATTAAATTTATTATTGCTTATAAATCAACTGTTGTAAGTAGATATTTTTATAAGGCTTTGTAGCTATTTTGAAAGACTTTACATATTTTAAAAACTGTTTTTAATAATTTTTTAGACTCTTCCAGCCTCTATGGAGGACTCTTCGAGCCTGGTTTGATGGCAAATAAGCTTCGGCAGAACAAACCTGTTCACCTGGAGACTCTTTGATGGGCTAATTCTGGTGCGCCTTCGCCTGTGCACAAAAGGCCCAATTTACTCTAAATGGGTTGGCCTGGGTGCATTAGTGCTTGATATTTTTCCCCTGTATTTTTATTTTAAAGCATTTTTAAATGAGGAACACAACTTTTTTTTATTAAATTATTGAAAACACTTTCATTAAATTATTGAAAAACACTTATTTGAAGAAAGAACCAACACTGAATCAAAACAAAATACCCTCCACTTGGCCTTGTTCTTTTCAGCGTATCGTACCGTTGCGTATTACTGTAGCAAATTTTGTTATTTTTATATAGCCTATATGTTGTCATAATTTGCGACGATTTTTTCGTGACTTTTAGTAGTCCTTCCAAATATTCTAAAACTATTTTTTAATTATTTTTTTAATAATTTTTAGACCTCATCTCGAGGGCTCTCAAATTTGCTACAGTAATACGCCAACGCAACGATACGCTGAAAAGAACAAGGCCTAACTCGTGTTGTAGAAAACTAAAGAAGACATATGTATATCATCTCTCACAACAATCTCTCACAACAATGATAGCCTGATAGAAGGGTGGTAGGATGGTGATCTGCGCTGACGTGACAGTAATGTGGAGCCCATCGCCTAACCATCTAGTGATCGTCCAATCGTTGAAAGATAAGATCCTATCCCTACAACGTCATTAGGTGAATGGAGAGGAGGTTAGACCCACGTATTAGACCTATCCATTTGATGTCCAATGATAGGTGCCGATATGGCACTTAGAACAATTTGCAACGGTCGTTAGCACATCCATCCATCTCCACCTAGTGGTTCGGCACCTATCCACCGCCGGAGTATTCATCCAATGATCAATGATAGGTGACGCGTCGGCTCACGCTAGTGGATCGATCCATTGCCCCTCCATTGAATGATTGTTTGTCTGTTAGAAGATGGAAGCTATTTTATTTTCTAAAATATGTAAAGTAATCTAATTTTTGAATAACAAACAAAAATAAAAAAGTAAAAGTAAAAAAAAAAACATGGTCGAAGCTATTCTTGTTGGGCTATCCCAAAGCTAGAGTGCCATCATCTGTTATTGACCTGTACGTGAACGCATCACCGCCTAAAGTAATGTTCGCCTTCTACTGCCGTTTCATTGCGATCCTAATAGCGTTGCTAGATTTTCCAAAGACGTGGACTCTCGGGATCTCCCAGTCCCCAACCCCATTGCCTGTGTGCACGGTGTTTCGGTCTAGTTTTTTATTCGGTTGGTGTATCCGGCACGGTGAACTCTCGAAAGTTTTTTTTTTGAGTCAGGTGAACTCTCGAAAGTTGTGGACTCCCGAACTCCACTGTTTCCTTTATGTTCTCAGTGTTTCGGTCCAAACTTTTGATCGGTTGTGCTCCGGTCTAGTTTTTGGCCGGTTGACAACTTGGCATATTCCATTCTTGAATCTATGTACTCTCTAGTCCTTGCTCCATGACCATCTCCCGGTATATACAGATTTCGTCCTCGCAATTTTTTTTTTTCGAAATATCCAACGAGCTGGCTTGTATGAACAGGGTGCAAGGCAAACACAACGAACGCCTAGCAAGAGGAATAAAAGGGAGAAAAAGGAAGAATAGAAGAAAAAAGGGAAAATGAAAAAGAGATAGAAAATAACTATCTCGCGCAGTTGGAGCTGGCTAGCTCCCACCATGCAGCTCAGGGAACGTCTTCTCGAATGAGAAGCGTGAAGCGAAACGTATTGGACGTCTGAATGAAGGTTAGCCCTTGCTGTCCAAGCCAGCGAGCCAAGCGGAGGAGTCCATTGCATTCGGACCAGGAGGTGATGCTTGCCAAAACAGATCGAGAAGATGCATTCCCCAAAGAGGTGCAAGAGATGGTTTTTTCTGTGCTGACCACATAAAGGTCAGTTCGCCTGATTAGTCCACCCTCGCTTTGCAAGGCTACTAGCCGTCCGGAGTCAGTTCTGAAAGATAAGTCAGGAGAAAACTTTGCATTTTGAGGAAAAACCAGACTTTCCAAACGTTCTTCACCAGATTAGTGTGGACACATCACTCAAACTGCTTGGAGGACTAGAGGAGGATGACAGATAGGTGGACCAAAAGCTCGATCATGCTCGGTAAACCGTTCGAAATCGAATCGAGCTCGAAGTAAATTCAAATCATATCTCGAGCTATGTTTCGAGCTCGGTTGTCGATCAAGCCGATTACGAGCAGCTCGATTTCATCTTGAAAACTCAAAAAAATCAGCAAAGTGCAGACCATATAATACCCCAGCAGCCAACAGGCCCACTGGCACTCGGCCAGCTCCAGTATATCCATCCTCCCGTCTCCACTCTAGAGTCTAGAGTCCAGACTCCAACGTAGCTACACGAGCAGCCTGCGGAGCAAAGGTGAGGCGGTGGGTCGGCGGCGCAAGGTGCCGCCCAGGGCGACTGCAGCCAACAGTGCAGAGTTGCGGCAGTGAGTCGATGGCGCGAGGCGCCGCCTAGCGTGGCGACGGCGGACAACGTGAAGGTGCGACGACAGGTCAGCGGCCCGGGGTGCGGGCCTGCACGGAGGCGTGTCGGCGTTGAGTTGACGATGCAACAACGACGACTGTGACACCCTAACCCAGTAACTCTCTAAAACCCCAACCCTAACTGAACAGATCTCGATTTAAACTAAGCTTAACCGATTTAAGTTCGAGCCTTATACTTAGCTCGGTTTGTAATCGATCCGAGCTTGAACCGAACCGAACTGAGCTCGAGCTTGACCATTTTCAACTCGTTCAAGATCGACTCAAATCCACCCTAACGACAAACAAGGAAAAGAAAAAATATGGTGAAGGAGCATAAGTCTCCTCTATCTCCTCGTCGGCGAGCTAACTGGTTGCATTGAATTTGACCAAATATGGGGTGTTATATCGTTTTTTTTAAGGGAAAGGCAGGAGAGTTGTCGTCCATTTATTGATAGAAGAAGAACGGTGCGATGCATCAAAATTACAAGAGTTACAACGCAGCAAAGCTGCTGAACACCCCGGCCAAACGGCCGCGCTCACACGCGCAAGGCCAAGAGACCTTGCGGCAACACACAACTGGAAGGAAAGGGAAAGGAAACAACACTGGCCACGCCGGGCGCACTACCAACACACACAACGACGGATGACTACGAATTAGCAGATCTAGTAGACAACCAAGAAGTGCAGCGGTGACTAACACGACGCCTCTAACAAGGTAACGACGGGTAAGACCCGCCGCCGTCGTGCGACCACCAGGGTTTTCATCCGAAACGGAGAAAGGGACTGTAAGATGATGCCTCCAACGAGAGGAACGTCACCAAAGGTGACGCCACCATCCGCCTAGGAATGGGCAGGGCTTTCGCCCAAGCCCCTCACCAAAGCACAAAGCGGCTGCCACAGAAGATCACCAACCGAGTCGCAAACTGAAGCCGCAGGGTCGAAGAGCGCACACGAAGAGCCACCACTTAACACGGAAGACGCCGCCCACACCAACAAGCACCTCGTAGAAGAAGGAGCTCCAAGACGATGAGGACGGGACCAAGCCAAGCAACGAAGAACCGTAGACACTCCCTGAGAGGACATCAACCAAAGTCGATGAGCGGGGGGTAACGAAGCGGCCTGCCGCCGCGTCAACTCGCGCTAGCCATCCCGCGCCATCGACGCCTCGCGCCGGCCATCCCGCGCCACCGGCGCGAGACACCAACAAGCACCCCAAAGTAGAAGGAGGTCCAAGACGACGAGGACGGGACGAAGCCAAGCAACGAAGAATCGCAGACACTCCCGGAGAGGACGTCAGCCAAAGTCGATGAGCGGGGGTAACGAATTAGCGCCCCCAGCCGCCCCATCAACCCGCGCTGGTCAAACCGCGCCATCGACGCCTTGCGCCGGCCATCCTCGCCACCAACGCCTCGCGACGGCCAACCCGCTCCACCGACTCCTCGCGCCGGCCACCACGCGCCACCGACACCTCGCGCCGGCCATCCCGTGACTCGCGCCGGCCATCCCGCGCCACCGACGCCTCGCGCCGACCACCACGCGCCACCGACGCCTTGCGTCGGCCACCACACGCCACCGACGCCTCGCGCCGGCCATCTCGCGCCACCAACGCCTCACGCCGGCCACCACACCTCGCGCCGGACATCTCGCGCCGGCCATCCCGCGCCACCGACGCCTCGCGCTGGCCACCATGCGCCACCGATGCCTCGCGCCGGCCATGTCACGCCGGCCATCCTACGCCACCGACGCCTCGCGCCGGCCACCACATGCCACCGACGCCTCACGCCGACCATCAGCGCCACCGGCACCTCGCGCCGGCCACCACGCGCCATGTGCGCCTCGCGCCAGCCATCCGCGCGCCCAGGCCCAACCACCGCGCGCCGTCGCCCAGGCCGCGCCGCCGCACGCCGGTCGTGGCCGCGCCGCCACCGCGCCTCCCGCGCGGCCTAGGCCACGTCGCCGCCGGATCCGGCCACCACGCCGCCCAAAAGCTCGCCGGCCGCCCTCGACGAACCGCGCCGGCCGACGCCGCAAGAGATGGAGAGAGGAAGAGGAGGATCCCCGCCTTGCTGCTCCACGCCGGTGGAGGTGGCGCCGGCGGGGCGGGAGAGATAATAGCCCTACGTCCAGCCTTTCTTATATACCGAGATGAATACAAGAGGTGGCTCGACGAGACGAACAAGTCTCGGCGAGATTACGGTGTATGCGAAGTGCTAAAGCTCTAAGTCAGGGACGAAAACTCCAGCCAGGTCCCTCTAAACGCCTTAGGGGCCCTGTTTATATAGTGCTGAACAAACCGACCTACCGAGGAATATCGGGCCGGGATAACTATGAGATCGTAACGAACTCAAACATGCCAAATACAACCTACGGTAGATAAGGCAATCTCCTAATCTTGGGGATCACGACTTCCAATCCAATCCGGGAATCCAACGTCCGGGTCTTCACGCAGCCGTGCAGAGATCATACTTGAGACGGACTCAAACACGATCCTTTGGCCGTGGCACACGGTGCCAACCCAAAGGCTGTTCGGCAGGGTGCATATGGGCCAGATAGAACCTTCCAAGGAACAGGCCCTGGTAGGCTGTTCAACTGGGCCGTCAGAGAGTGGGCCATGGCAATGGGCCGTATTTTAACCCCCGACACAAACGTTGTAGTACTTTGTAACTTTTTTAAGATTTTGAGTGGTTTTCTCAAAGATCCCAAAACTATTTTATATAATTTTTTGCTCTTCATGCCTTTTATCGAGATATCTCCAAACCTGGTTTGATAGCAAATTAGAAATTTGGGCACAATCCTTATGCCAAACTAAATGGTGTCTAGTGTTCTGTAGAGTTAAAATTAGCTAAAACGGAACTTTTAAAGCTTCAAAACTGTGTGCTCAAGAATTTTGGCCTGGTTAGATTAAATTTATTATTGCTTATAAATCAATTATTGTAAGTAGCTATTTTTATAAGGCTTTGTAGCTCTTTTGAAAGACTTTACATATTTTTAAAACTATTTGTAATAATTTTTAAGACTCCTTCCAGCCTCTATGGAAGGCTCTTCGAGCCTGGTTTGATGGCAAATAAGCTTCGGCAGAACAAACCTGTTCACCTGGAGACTCTTTGATGGGCTAATTCTGGTGCGCCTTCGCCTGTGCACAAAAGGCCCAATTTACTCTAAATGGGTTGACCTGGGTGCATAAGTGCTTGATCCCCCCTATATTTTTATTTTAAGCATATTTTTAATGAGGAACACAACATTTTGTTAAATTATTAAAAGCACTTTCATTAAATTATTGAAAAACACTTATTGGAAGAAAGAACCAACACTAACGCCTTGTTCTTTTCAGCGTATCGTACCGTTGCGTATTACTGTAGCAAATTTTGTTATTTTTATATAGCCCATATGTTGTCATAATTTGCGACGATTTTTTCGTAACTTATAGTAGTCGTTCCAAAGATTCTAAAACTATTTTTTTTTATAATCTTTAGACCTCATTTTGAGGGCTCTTAAATTTGCTACAGTAATACGCAAATGCAACGATACGCTGAAAAGAACAAGGCCTAAACCAAAACAAAATTCCCTTGACTTAACTCGTGTTGTAGAAAACTGAAGAAAACAGATGTATATCATCTCTCACAACAATGATAGCCTGATAGAAGGGAGCTAGGATGGTGATCTGCGCTAACGTGACATTAATGTGGGACCCATCGCCTAACCACCTGTTGATCATCCAATCGTTGGAAGATAAGATCCTATCCCTACGATGTTAGGTGAATGGAGAGGAGGTTAGACCCACATATTAGACCTATCATCCATTTGTCCAATGATAGGTGCCAACATGTCACTTAGCACAATTTGCAACCGCCCTTAGCACATCCATCCATCTCCACCTAGTGGTTGGCACCTATCCACCGCCGGAGTGTTCATTCAATGATCAATGATAGGTGCCACATCGGCTCGCGCTAGTGGACTGATCCATTGCCCCTCCATTGAACGATTGTCTATCTGTGAGAAGATGGAAACTTTTTTTTTTCTAAAATATGGAAAGTAATCTAATTTTCCAATAAGGAATGAAAATAATGGAAAATGTCTATATTACACCCTGAACTATGTGGCTTCGTGTACTTAACCCACTGAATTACTAAACCAGGTATTCTACCCAGTAAAACCGGAAAAGGTGCAAATAACCCCTGAGGCAGTTTGACGTGTGGTTTTGCATACGTGGCACATGAGGTGTCAGTCTAGGCACAAAAAAAATAGAAAAAAGATATTAGATGGGACCATTGTCACCGTCTCCCTCCTCTCATTGGCTCTCTCCCCTCTACTCTCTCCTGTATATCTCCCATCTGCCTCTAATTCACCGGCCGTCGCTTGCTTCCTCACAGCTGTCGTGCTCGGCCGAGTCTTCCCCCGCGCCGGCGTCAAGCCCTACATGCTGGACTTCACCCTCCTAGCCGCCTCCAGTCCTCCTGTCGCCGACCTCCCCTACAGCCCCGTCGTCGGCTACCCCTGTTGCCGCTGCCTCTAGCCTCCCCCGCCGACGGCCTCGAGCCGCCCCACCGCCAATCTCCCCTGCCTCCCATCCCTCGCTGCCACCTCCGGCCTCCCAATGCCTCCCCTGCTGCCGCGCCGAACCGGCATCCTTGAGGACACTGTCGCCTGCCGCCCCGCCGCCCACCGCCTCACGCTGCCTCCCCCTGCCATCATGCCACCCACCACCTCACGCTTCCCACCGTCGCCCTCCCCCTATCTTCCGCATCGCCGGCTTGCCCTGTCACAGGCAGCTATGAGAGGAGAGGCAGAGAGAGGGGAGAGGGGAGAGAAAGAGAGAAAAGAGAAGGGGGAGGAAGAGATAGTTACATGGGGGCCCCATTTTTTTATTTGTGATTGACTGCCACGTGGGCAAAACCATGTCTAAAATCGCTACAGGGGGTTATTTGCGCCGGTTTTTTTTTATTTTATGGGATAGAATATCTGGTTTCGTAGTTGAGTGTAATATCTAGACGAATAGTTATAGTTCAGAATGTAATATAGACTTTTTTCAAAAAAATATAAAAAGTAAAAAACCATGGTTGGAGCTATTCTTGTTGGGCTATTCCAAAGCTAGAGTGCCATCATCTGTTATTGACCTGTACGTGAACGCATCACCGCCTAAAGTAATGTTCGCCTTCTACTGCCGTTTCATTGCGATCCTAATAGTGTTGCTAGATTTCCCAAAAACGTGGGCTCTCGGGATCTCCCAGCCCCCATTGTTCATTTGCTATTTAATTTGCCGGTGTGCACGTTGTTTCGGTTGGTGTGTCCGGCACCGTGAACTCTCGAAAGTTCTGAACTCCCGATCTCCACTGTTTCCTTGCTGTTCACAGTGATCGGTTGTGCTCCGGTTCAGTTTTGGGCCGGTTGGCATGTTCCATTCCTGAATCTATGTACTCTCTAGTCCTTGCTCCTCTGGTCCTTGCTCCAAGACCATCTCCCGGTATATACAGAGTTCGTCCTCGCAATTTTTTTTTCGAAATATCCAACGAGCTGGCTTTGTATTAACTAGAAGAGAAGCAAGTCTGCACACGGTGCAAGGCAAACACAACGAACGCCTAGCAAGAGGAATAAAAAGGAGAAAAAGAGATAAGAAGAGAAAAAAGGGAAAAGGAAAAAGAGACATAAAATAACTATCTCGCGCTAAGGGGTTGGAGCTGGCTAGCTCCCACCATGCAGCTCAGGGAGGGAACGTCTTCTCGAATGAGAAGCGAAACGTATCGAATGTCTGAATGAAGGTTGGCCCTTGCTGTCCAAGCCAGCAAGCCAAGCGGAGGAGTCCACTGCATCCGGACCAGGAGGTGATGCTTGCCTAAACAGATCAAGAAGATGCATTCCCCAAAGAGGTGCAAGATAGTTTTTTCTGTGCTGACCACATAAAGGTCAGTTCGCCTGATTAGGCCACCCTCTCTTTGCAAGGCTATTAGACGTCCGGAGTCAGTTCTGAAAGATAAGCCAGGAGTAAACTTTGCATTTTGAGGAAACACAGACTTTACAAACGTTCTTCACCAGATTAGTGTGGACACATCCCTCAAACTGCTTGGAGGACTAGAGGAGGACGGCAGATAGGTGGACCAAAAGCTCACGTTCGATAAACCGTTCGAAATCGAATTGAGCTCGATTCGGGATCAAATCGAGCTCGAACTAAATTCAAGCCGATCTCGAGATGCGTTTTGAGCTCGGTTGTCGATCAAGTCGATCCTGAGCCAATCTCGAGCAGCTCCGTTTCAGCTTGAAAACTCGAAAAAAGCAGCAAAGTACAGACTAGACCTGATCATACCTCGGGCCGGGCCGGGTCTCAAAAGCCCAACGTTATAAAAGCAAGCCTGAGCCCGGTCAAAGACCCGAAGCCCGACATTGATACACTTTGCCGCTTTACTGATCCGAAATTCCAATAGCACCTAAGTACACAAAATCCAATAGCACCTAACTACACAAAATCCAATAGCACCGAAACAGAATATATATGAAATATTCAAATGCGCAAACCACCGAATCTATTTATTACACACTGCCATATAAACTTGTAGTTCCAGTTAGACCTGATCATGGGAAGCCCACTCGGGCTTACATATTCAGCCAGATTGAGTACTCAGGCCAAGCTCGGGCTTACAACTGAGCGTGAGGGTAAGCCCGAGCTCGGCCCAAGTACTCAATTGGGCTGAATATGTAAGCCCGAGCCCGGCCCGGCTCGAAAAAATGGCCGGGTCCGGGCAGGGTTACCAGGCCGGGCTTCCCATGATTGGGCGTCGGGCCTAGTGCAGACCATATAATAGCCCAGAAGCCAACAGACCCACTGGCCCTCGGCCCGCTCCGATATATCCATCCTCCAATCTCCACTCCAGAGTCCAGACTCCAACGCAGTTACACGAGCAGGCTGCGGAGCAAAGGTGCGGCAGCGCAGGGTGCCGCCCAGGGCGGCGGTGGCCAACGGTGCAGCGGTGGATCGATGGCGCGAGATGCCGCCTGGTGTGGTGGCGGCGGACGTCGTGAATATGCGACGATGGGTTGGCGGCTCGGGTTGTGGGCCGGCACGGAGGCGTGTCAGCGTCGAGTTGATGACGCAACAACGACGACTGCAACACCCTAACCCAGTAAGTCTCTATGACCCCAACCCTAACTGAACCGATCTTGATTTAAACCGAGCTTAACTGATCTAAGTTTGAGCCTTACACTTAGCTCGGTCTGTAATCGATTCGACCTCGAACCAAACTGAGCTCAAGCCTGACCATATTCAGCTCGCTCAAGATCGAGTCAAATCCACCCCTAACGACAAACAGGGAAAAGAAAAAAAGATGGTGAAGGAGCATAAGTCTCCTCCGTCTCCTCGTCGGTGAGCTAACGGATTGCATCAAATTTGGCCATATATGGGGTTCATCATTTTTAGACACCATAAAAAAACAATGATACTCACCTGATGGAACTTGTAGGTAAGAAAATTCTCTAGGTAAGGGCCTAAGCCTCACCTTTCAAGGCCCTCCCCCATAAAGTTTTGTTCGAACTTGTACCATCTAACATGATCAACAAAATCAACAGAACTGAATGACCGAGAGTGTTCTACTTCAATATATTTATACTGTGGTGAAGCAAACCAACAGTTTTCTCAACATCACTTGATGAAAATCTACTGGGTAGGCATAAAATAAAGGATAACATTATTCTGTTCATCTAATGCAAATCTCATTGTGCATGACCTACCCTTCAAATAATTCAATCAGCTCCTTTCTCAGTTCCTGAGGAGTATAAACCACATACTTCTGATGGTTTGCAAACCTTTTCAAGTATGCTTGATAGCATTAAGCACCAGGCATGACACACTTTCTCTAAGTGACTGACGAAGTTGAGGATCTTCAATTCTCCAGCTCTTCTGTTCTACATAAGTGGTCTCCAACTTTTTGTTGAATTTATTTGTCGGAGGTTGAATGAAGGACATGCATAGAATACTCCTCCTGATCTTTTCTTTGAATGAAATATCCCTAATCTCCAAACAAGACAAGACAGGTTCCCATGAATTTTGAAGGTACCTCGAGGTGTACTCCTCAATCTTGATTTGCAGCTTTAGAATATCATTTTGCAACACAAACTTTAAGTCTGAGTCCTGAAATTGCTGGAGCACGAAATACACGTTATTCAACAAGAAAATGCATTGCAATCCCTTTGGTTTGTACAAATTTGATATCCACTCAAGCTTGTGAACCAGGCATGTAATCAAGTTGTGCACGAAACTGTCCAAAGCGTTCATTCCAATGTCCTGGGAGTAGCCCTCACAATGATCTACAGAAAGAACAAAGTTAAGGAAGCTTTGTTGACTGATTAACAATTTGATGTAGCTCATCAGGTACACAGTAAGTTTGTGGATGCCACCTCCCTGTGGTGTTGTCAATGAATCATACGCCCAGATCAAATCTATAAGCCGATCAAGAATGCCCCTGACAATACTCCTCGTCTTCTTGAGCACGGCCTCACCTTGTACCTCGTTGGCAGGGAAGGTTTCAAGAGTCATGTACAAGTTCAGTACGACAGGAAGCATCTCAGGGGAGGAGGGTTGCAGCTTAACAACTACATCTGCCAACCTAAGTAGGTGCTGCATATCAGATGTTGCAAGCATGGTCTTGCTGATGATATCTTGAATGCCCTGATTTATCATGGCCTCCACAGCTTGATCATTCTTGACATCATGCAATTCCTCCACATATTCTGGGATGCTGCTCAAAATCTGCGGGCAGGAGGACAAATTAACCTCCTCAATGGAAAAATCGCTAGTGATTGAGGACGAATCAATTGTGCTGGTTGGAAAGACGAGATGCTTGTTTGCCGAATCTATGGGCGATGACATCTTTGAACAGGAACTTTGTGGATAACCCAAGAAAAGAAGCAATGGCGATTGGCAATAAACGGTGATGAAGAACTATGCTGAGAGAGAAGCAATCCAGTGCGAAAAGGCCATGGTTGTTGGGAAACAACTGGGAAAATTCAGGAAGGGTACTGCAGCAGTTAGGCAAGGTCACGATACACGCGGCAGCACTGCAGCAGCACACACTCGCACACGCAGCCACGCGGCAGAAGCAGCATGCACGCAGCACGCGGCAGCACGGGGGTGGGCCATTCGGTTCGTTCGGTTGGATCCGTTCGGTTTTCTAGGTTTCCAGAAAATTTGGTTTCTGAGAATTCATAACTTTGCTGGGAAAAGGAGAAACCGAACCGAATTACTCATAATAATTCGTTTTTAAGGTTACCGAAATCACACAAAGGAAAAAAAAATCAGACAAGCATGTAGCACCAAAGATCAACCAATCAGATTCAAAACTAATGTCAACTAACAGTAAGATTCAGCATGTGATTGCAGTTTGCAACTACTCCATCGGCCAGCACAAATAAACCATCTCCAACCAAACCAAAGAACCAAGCCGCCAGATAAGGTACTAGTTTAAATTCGTTTGTCAAATACTTGCCTTGCCTATCTGCCATACATGAGGAAATGGCGGAGCCAAACTCTGTGCTTCTTGCAGGCCCCCAACCTCATGTCCTAATCGGTTGCTCGATTTTGACGGCTGCGGCGTGGATTGACTGGCTTTCCTAGCTTTGGGTGTGGCGTGGATTTTTATTTTAGTTGAACGACGCGATTTGGGATGGGGAAGGCAGCGGCGCCCTGTAGAGGTGGCCAAATGGGCCGATTTGGGATGGGGAAGGTAGCGGCGCCTGGTAGAGGTGGCCAAATGGGCCGGTCTGGCCGAACAATTCATAAATCGGACCGGCCCGGTTTGGTAAACTGAACCGAATCTGGGCCGGCACCTCGGTGCGTCGGGCCGGTCCGATTCGGTTTGCATAGTAGCGTCCCGGTTCTGTTTGCTACTATTGTATATTTATTTAATTTAATATATATATTTATATATTTTTTTTCTTAATTTGTAATGTATATTTGTGAAATATAATGTTTTTCTTAATTTTTATTATTACGATATAAATAAAATGAATTGGCTAATAAAAAACCGGGCCGCCCCAGGTCGGTTTGGTTCACTGTGCGAACCGAACCAGGGCCCAGACCCTGACTGGTCGGCCCGGTTTGCCCGATTCGTACAGTAACCGAACTAACCAGGCTCAAACTGAACCGAACCGGCCCGACCCTTTGGCCAGGTCCGATGCCTGGTATTCTACGTGTCCTGCATTGTGCAGAGCTGGCCAGTGGGCCGAGGCCCTGTTGGTTCAGTTACTATAAGAACTGGGCCAACGAGCTGTGATATCGGTCCAACTTCGGTTCGCACGGTGAACCAAACCAAACCGGGCTGGCCCAGTTTTTTATTAGCAGTTTATTTTATTTAAAATATATAAAAAATTTAAGAAAAACCATTATATTTCACAAATATACATTATAAATTAAATAAGTATATTATTTATCATAAGAAAATATATATAGAAATACATATATTGAATTAAATTAATATACTAAGTAGCGAACCGAATTGGGCCGAACCGAACCGGACCCGCCCGATGGGACGAGGTGCCGACGCAGGTTCGGTTCTGAAAGTGCATCTAGGTCCTATGTGGGTTTTGGTGATAGATGATATGCAAATTAAAGAGCTAATTTGTTTTATGAAGTCTTGGACATTAAGTTCAAAAAAAAAGTCTTGGACAGATTTTAATATTATGAAATAGATTTGGAAAACATTTGGAGACCTCAATGCCAAAAGGAGAAGACGGTGTACATTTTAAATACACTTAGATCTTTTCTTTTGAATTTAGTCTAACGACATGCCGTACTATCAAGAGGGATGTGACGGAAAAACACTTTTAGAAGTTTCAAGTGCTCTTGGTAGATTTCTGTCCACTAATCAAATTTGAGGGAGTTTTGCTTTTAAACATATCGGACTATCCGATGATTTTTTCGGAATGTTCCGATATAGATCGGACTATCCGATGATAGGTCTGATTGACCCCTCACTGTCTCCAGCTCCAAAAATATCAGAACTATCCGATATTACTATCGGACTATCCGATATGAATTGATTCCTCTTTGTTTGATCCTTACTTGAACACTCTCAAAATTATTCTGGGATTCCAAAAATAGCCTTTGCGTCACGTTTCGCTCTTTCTCATATCGGAGTATCCGATGTGTAACATCGAACTATCCGATGTTTGTCAGCAGCAAACGGCTAGTTAGTGGGTGGGAGTATTTATTCCTCTTCTTCCCCACGGGTTAGGGTTGCCTTTCACATTCATTTCAGCTGAACACTTGTTGGAAACCCTAGCTCCCAACCTTCCATCTTCACTCCAACTTAAATCCCATTAATTGCATCTTTGTGAGGGTGAAGAAGCTAGATCTAGAGGCTTTGTGTTGGTCAAGCTTTAATCTTAAGCACTTGGTTCTTTCTCCAAGTTGGTTTTCCACCGAATTTGTTACTCTTGGAGGTTGAGAGCTCCTAGACGGCTTAGGAGTTGCCCTAGAGCCACCGATACTTTGTGTGGTGATCGGGGAGAGTTTGTGAAGGCCGGATTCGTCTTCGAAAGGGAAGGATCCAACGAATGAAACCGGGAGTGCTTGGTGCAACCCGGGAGGTTAAGGATCAAGAGGGACCCCGGCTCAAGTGTGACCGAGTCGCCTCAACGGAGATGTAGGATCTCCTCAAAGATCCAAACTTCGGAAACAACTTCTTTGAGTCTCCTTGTAGTTTTGGTTTTACTTCACTTGTTGTTTGCTCTCTAACCCTTTTTTGTGCATGTGTTATCCTTGTTTTACTTGAGTTTGCTAAACCCTAGTTTCAGCAATATCGGATAGTCTAATTCCATATTAGATAGTCCGATTCATATCGGACTATCCGATATAACATCGGAACATCCTATATTGTCTTTCCGTTGTGCTGTTATTTTTGCTGGAATTTTTGAAAAGCCTATTCACCCCCTCTAGGCTACATCTTGATCCTTCATGTTCGGTTCACCGAACCGACCGGCCTGGTTCGGTGAACAGTTCGTGGTGGCCTGGTTCGGTTCAGCCGAACCGCCCCATTTGGCCACCTCTGGCGTTGTGAGGAGACTGGAGAGGCACTGCCTTGTATAGATGGCAAAACGGGCCTGGCCAAATGGGCTGGCACGAGGCACGGCATTTTGGCCTAGCTCGAAGCACGACACGGTATGGCACAGGGCCTAGGCCAGTCAGGCGTGTCGTGCCTAGTCCGAAGGCTAGGCACGTCGGGCCAGGCCCGACTCGACACAATTCATTTTTTTTGATTTTTTTGTTTATCAATATGTATATTACGGAGTATAATATAACATGACACAATCATTACAAGAGACATCAAGTCCTAATGGTTAGTAGGTGTGGCAATAGAGCTTTAGATGTCAAGAGGTCCAAGGTTCAAACCCTAATGTCAATATTTTTACACCTCCTATTTTCTCTATTTAGTATAGATAGCCTAACAGGCCCGATGGGCCCGTTAGTACCTCGGGCCGACCCGGCATGGACTCTCTTCAGGTCATGCTTGGGCCTTTGCCTTGGCCCACCACCTTCCTTGCCGGGCCGGGCCGTCTGTTTGGCCATCTATACTGCCTTGGGCGGCCCTAACAGGTAAACCCTAAACAATGGGCTTGTAGGTTGTGATCTCCTTTGCTATCGGCCTTTGCAACAAGTCAGGCTTACTAACAACAGCCCGGGCCTAGCAATAGCAGTCCGATGCAGCAAACCAATGACTACTGTTCGGGGCATTCGGTTTTTCAGTTTCTCCAGACAGAACACCAAACCGAAAACTGGACTAAACATATAAGCCGATATAACCAATTTTTTCTGTTTATTTGGCTAGGTCGGTCGGTTTAAGTTTTCGGGTTCGGTTAAAATGCCCACCAGCAGGCACGAGGCAGCAGCTGGCTGGCACAACGGCATGGCAGGCATTGTTCGCCGACAAGCTGAAAGTCGAGCCAAGTGGGCTTTTTTGGGTTTTAAATAAAAACCTTAGCCTGGATTGAAACCTAAGTCCAAGCCCAATCTAACCTCCTTCTTAACGATTGGGTCAAGAGATTGGGCGGGTCGTTGGGCTAAACTACACAAGATATAGATGAGATAATTTATTATCGGAAACACTTGTGTTCGGTAGTCCGGCCGTTCGAACGTGCGCAAGGCAATGGACCTTTAGCCCAAGGCCGGCCCATGCATGCGAGCTCACGGGAAAATCAGCATGCGCAGAGCAATAAAAAACGATGACGCAAGCTGACGTCAGCAGATTCCTTTTTTATATTCTTATGTATGCTATACGAAGTTATTACGGACATGCCGTACTATTAGGGATGCGATGGAAAAACACTTTTAGATGTTCCAAGTGCTCTTGATTTTTTTTTTTCTGTTTATTTGGCTAGGTCGGTCGGTTTAAGTTTTCGGGTTCGGTAATTAAAATGCCCGCCAGCAGGCACGAGGCAGCAGCTGGCTGGCACAAGGGCATGGCAGGCATGAACAGCAGACAAGCTGAAAGTCGAGCCAAGTGGGCTTTTTTGGTTTTCAAATAAAAACCTAAGCCTGGATTGAAACCTAAGTCCAAGCCCAATGTAACCTCCTTCTTAACGATTGGGTCTGAGATTTCGCGGGTCGTCGGGCTAAACTACACAAGATATAGATGAGATAATTTCTTATTTGTCTGAGAAGTTAGTCTAATCTATAATTTTTCAATATTTTTCCAACATCAATATTTGCCCTGTTGCGTTAATTTTTTTCCTCCCTTTACCCTTAATCTGCTATATAATGTTCTCTTTCTCCATGTCCTTTTAATACAAATATGTGAAAAAAATCTTATAGATTTTTAAAAAATTGTGTTCACAAAATTGAGAGTGAATTTTAAAATTTTTTGGATCAATTTTTTTAAGAAATGATGGTACCTATCATGTCTTATGAAAAAGATATAAAAAGGTAAACGAAATATAATAATTTATAAAATTTGAACAACAAGCAGAACACGATTTTACATAATATAGAAATCTGAATAACTCAAACTGGAGTTAAGAAGTAGAAAATAAAATGTAGCAAAGTTTTAAATCCAAAAATTATGAAAGGAGTATTTTGGATACTAATGGAGCTTTCTAATGGCCAAACAATAACGAGATTAACAAAAGCGGCAAATAAATAAGAAAATTAATAAAATAGGGGTAAATTATTTATGGGTTATCTTATGTATGTTGAGATCTTTTTTTTATGTATGTCATATTAATGTGTCCAAGTTAGACCTGATCAAATGCCGGGCCGGGCCGGGCTTCGGGCTGGGCCTGGAAAAGCCCGGTCCCGAAAGACCAGCCCCGAACCCGGCCCGGCCCGGGGCGTCGGGCTCGAAAACCGGGCCCGAGCTCGGCCCGAAGCCCAAAAGCCCGACCCAAAGCCCGGTGGCCCGTCCCGAAGCCTGGCGGCCCGGCCCGGCCACGACTTAAATCGGAAAAATCCCGGGCCCGGCCCGGCCGCCGAGCTCCGAAAATGAGGCCCGAGCCTGGCCGGATGCATTGGTCGGGCTCTGGCCGGGTTGCCGGGCCCGGCTTCCCATGAACAGGTCTAGTCCAAGTTATGAAGCAATTATAATATTCCTATTTTTATTTTATTTTTTTACTCTACAAAATAAAGTATCAGCATGTATACTATAAAGGTAAGGTGCGCAAATGATCATCATATTTTTAAAATCTTCTTGCAAGCATTAAATGATTGTGTAAACAACTTATAGTTAGATCATTGTATGGATTATCTCTAGTGTCATCTCTCGGTGACATGTTAATGGCTAGATATTGTCTACATGCAAGCTTTATATTTCACAACAAACCCATTCAAATTATACGTTTTATGAGTAATTTCTAAGGGAGGGAGTATCTAATTAGCCTTGACTTTAACTCACTCTATAAACAGAAATTATTTTGTGGTACAAAACTTTCGAAACACTTTGCGGATATCAAAATCTTCCATGGAAAGAAAAAAAAAAAGAAATTCCCCCTTTTTCTCTGCATAGCATGATGCATATCTTGCAGTTGTACATTTCAGCGTAGTCTTATCCAATGCAGAATCACTTGGGGCATGTTTGGTTTGACGACTTCCGCCTTAAGTAGGCTCGCACGAGTCGAGAACCTTATGTTTGGTTGCCATATTCGACGACAGTGTTGCTTAGGGACGTCGGATCCGCGAAGGAAGAGGTCATCGGAGCTCAAAGACGACGCGGCCAGGAGTCGTTGGTGCTAGAAACAAACACTTAGGCGTTTGGATCTGACCTCTAACAAGCTCTCTTTCATCTTGACGCAGCCAAACTCGCTCGAGCCTGTTTGCCAACCTAACACGTTCATATTTATCCTCATGACACTCTTTAAATTTCGTATTTATTTTCATGACACTCGGATTCACTTTCAGCGATTTGAATAATTCTATATATATACTCGCATAAAAAAATTAGCATATAAATTCAGCGTCACATGGTTAATTTTTGAAACTTTTTACTGTTTGCATATAAAAAACGACGCAAACGAAAAAATGCCCAAGGTTTCGACGCAAATGCAAAAATGCCCCTAGGCGCTCCTGGCCATGGCGGTATCAGAGTCGAAGGCGCCCCAGCGCACCCGACCAGGGCGCCAAGGGCTTGGCGCCACCGCCCAGGGCGCCAAGGGCCTAGGCGCCACCGGCGAGAGCGCCTACGGACAGGTGGGCCCGGGCGCACGCGGGGCTCGGCGCTGCTGGCGAGGACAGGCGGGGCCCGTGCACGCGGGGCTCGGCGCTGCCGGCGAGGGCGCCAAGGGCTGGGCGCTCTCCGCGAGGGCGCCAAGGGGGGGACCGCCGTATATAAGCCCTGCCGCCCATCACTCTCATCCGCATCGCTCTCACCCATTATCACCCGCACGGATAGCTTCCCAGACAAACAGAGGAGAGCCGAGCGATTCTCTGGCAGTGGACAGGAGAGAGCTTTCTTCTCCTTCTTCTCCTGCAGGTAAGTGAAAAAGTTATTGTAATAATATTGAGCCTCTCGGGCTGCACGCCTACGTTGTTTCTGTAGTTCGATCTCCCTCTCCTGGCGCCTCTCTTCCTCAGCGGCACGCCTCTGATCATACTCGCGCCCAGATTCATCAATCCTCATGTGTAGCGCGAGATCCTCCTTCATCTCTTGCGTCTGCTCCATGTCGAGATACTGCACAAACTCGCATAACGGAGGCTAACAATTTTGAAAACATCAGATCAATGTGTTCAAAAATATGTAATCCGACAACGATGGCCAAAATAAAGTAATCTCACCGGGCGTTTTCCTTTCCGCCGCATCTCTTCAGTCGGATCAAACGCAAGGTTTGCGCATGACCAATACCTACATCCGAAGGTGTATGACAGTTCGTATGGCTTACTCAAACGACAGGGATCCCCACACAAACATTTTGCCACATCCACGCCGAACGGGATGTATGTTGGCAGAGACTCGGACGGCGCCTGCGGGAACGACATACCCTCGAACACTAAATTTAAAAAACAGTCACTTCTTCCTATTGTTTTCAAATTTCACTGCGCAAATATATTGCCTGCAAATCGACTAGCGAGTGATCACCTATTTATAGCCGAGTATAGTGCTCACCTCCTTCCTGGCTGGCAGGCACAATGTGATGGCGTTGTGGTAGGCAAGATGTGATAGCGCTTTAAATCGTCTCGGGATGTGGAGCGGGAAAGAAATCGCGGTGAATGCGGACGACAGCGGGAAGAAATCCGATGTGAATGACGATGAAAACGAGGCGGTGTCGGTTGGGGGCCTGGGTGCCGGGCGGGGGGGCCTAGCCCCTTGGCGCCCTGGCGGGAGGCGCCTAGGCTTGGCGCTGTGGGCAGAGACGCCTAGGTGGGCGCTCCGGGCGAGGGCGCCTAGGGGCTTGGCGCCCTGGGCGGCGCCTAGGAGGCTTGGCGCCCTGGGCGGGGGCGCCCTCGCTTGCTTGGCGCCCTGGGCGAGGGCGCCTAGGAGCATTTCTGCATTTGCTTCGAAACCTTGGGCATTTTTTCGTTTTCGCGGTTTTTTATGGGCAAATAGTAAAAATTTTCTTAATTTTTCCGTGTGAACGGGCGAGGCGCACATGTGAAGCAGTTTCTTCCTTCCCCTATAGCCAGTAGCAAGGCGCAGTTTCGTGCTCTCGAGTCTCGATGTCCACGGGGGGTCGACCCGCGTTGCAGCCGCCACTGGCAACTCCCCCTTCGGCCCTTCGTGCTCGCTCACCTCGTCAACGCCTCCTCCCCTTCCACGCTCCAATCTCTCGCTAAGACCACCCTACCTAGCGTACACGACTTGTAGCTACGCGCCCTATCCAATCGGATGCCTGAGCCGCCGACTAGTGGGCCCCACATGGGCCTGCCCTGCCTGTCAGGCACATCCACGCAGCAGCTTCCACCCCACTGACATGCGGGATCTACGAGGGGGTCACCCGGCGGAGTAAACCCGTATATACTAACCCGACCTACGGGAACGGCCCGTAATTTACGATACTGCCCTTCTCCCGTTCCAAGTCGCCGTCTCGGCCTCTCGGCCCCGGCACGGCCGGTCTCCCCCCTCCCTCCCGTCCTCCGCGCAGCGCTGCCATGGGGAGCCGCTGGCTCGGGGCGCTCCCGCCTCTCGCCGCCGCCGCCGCCGTCCTTGTCGTCGCCGCTGCCGCGTCGGCCGCCGGATCCCCCGATCGGCTCGCCCACGCGCGGCCGCCGCTGGTGCTCCCGCTCACGCTCTCCTACCCCAACGCCAGCCGCCTCGCCTCCGCTCGGCGCGGGCTCGGCGGCGCCGCCCACCCCAACGCCCGCATGCGCCTCCACGACGATCTCCTCACCAACGGGTCGGTACAGCTTTGGATATCCCCCCGCGCCCCCGGGGGGTCGTTTTTCCCCCAAAAAATATTCTGGATGCTCTATTGGATCTGAGGCGGCGCGCTCGGTGCTTGATTTCGTATTGGTTAGGTATTACACGACGCGGCTGTACATTGGAACGCCGACGCAGGAGTTCGCGCTGATTGTGGACTCCGGTAGCACGGTCACCTACGTGCCCTGCTCCACCTGCGAGCAATGCGGCAACCACCAGGTGACGCTTGATTCCTGTGCTTCTCTGCGCTGCTACCAGTTTGGAACTGTGTGTGATGGTTAGATACTTGGATTAATTATTAGAATGGCTCGCATGGATATGTGTTACCCTTATATGAAAGGGAAGCATAGCTGGGCCATTCGAGTTAGCTACTGACTCTGTTGTTTCCTGGATGATACATGTTTTAGGTGCTACTTGCCACAGAATTGATATGCAGGGAGTCTAATTATCTTAAAAATCCATATTTCCGTTTGCTGATTGATTGAGGACTTCCAATTTTGTTACATGGCGCGTATAATGTGTTTGGTGGGCTGAGGGGATCTCTTCAACCCGTGGGAGCCTTAAATGGATATGGAATAATCTATATGCTCTCTTTTTTTTTTCTAAATAAATGACATGACTAATTTAAACACGTGTGGTCTTTGTTTGACACTGTTCAATGAACACCATGGAAATCTTTACCACAACCAACAAAATTTGGCATTTGTTCTGTAGGCATCGTTTTAACCAAAATTTGCCCCATTGGAACCCAAAAGGCCTTAGTTTTGGGCATCACCATATCAAAAAGTTTTAGCCTACTCTGTTTAATTTTCTGTCTATTTCAGATGGGTCCTATGTTCATCGCAAACAATTTGGCAGACAATAGAATTGGCACATGTTGGTTTGGTCATGCATAAGTGCAATTGCTCCAATAATTTACTTGTTACCTAGCCATACCTATTGTCAGCTCCATACATAGTATTCTTCTTCTTCCATTTTGAGACTAACACATGATATAATTATTGCAATTTATGTTTACAATCCATAAAAAAATCATCTGTGCGCAAAGAAAAAATGTTTATGTTCTTTTAAACTTTTCACATACATCTTCCAAGTACCTGCTCATATTTCTTTTGTGCCACTGTTTGCAAGGCTAGTTATAACTTATAAGAACGCTGTCTTGTATAACCCATGTAATTCCTTTTTTTTTTTCCATTGGTAACGTGATGGCAGCCAACATGTTGTGGCATAAATGAAATTAAAACTTGAATAAACATGCATGGCCTTACTGCTGTTAGTAAATCATATAGTTTTAATTGGACTGAATGCCTTAATCAGATTTGTAAATCAAATCTAAATTATTCTTTTTCTGGCTTGTTGAAGTTCTTTGGATGCATGTCTTTTGATCCTAAATGCATCTCTGTCATCAGTTCGTCACTTTTACTTATTCAATCTCCTGTTTCACTCACTGAATCACCTAACAACCTTGAGGACACATTTAAATTAGTTCTAAGACGATTTTATTCTGGTAGTGTAAACAATTTTATTTGTGTATGGGGATGTAATTATATTTCATAATATATAAATCTGTGCATACTACAATACACATCATATTACGCCGGACGAAATATCACTTTGTTGGTGTCTAGGAATATCACTGTTATTTCTGCTTGTAGTTTTTACTTTTAGTTGTGAGAGATCAACTTCCTGTAATATGCGCTGAGGTTTGGCTTGATGTAGGATCCAAGATTTCAACCAGATTTCTCCAGTACATATTCACCAGTAAAATGCAATGTTGATTGTACCTGTGATAACAACAAAAATCAATGCACTTATGAGAGGCAGTATGCTGAAATGAGCTCCAGCAGTGGGGTGCTCGGTAATGACATTGTGTCATTTGGCAGAGATAGTGAACTTAAGCCACAACGTGCTGTTTTTGGCTGTGAAAATTCCGAAACTGGAGATTTGTTCAGCCAGCATGCTGATGGTATAATGGGGCTGGGCCGTGGTCAACTTAGCATAATGGATCAGCTTGTTGGTAAGGGTGTCATAAGTGATTCATTTTCTCTGTGTTATGGTGGAATGGATATTGGAGGTGGTACTATGGTACTTGGTGGAATGCCTGCTCCTCCTGACATGGTTTTCTCACATTCAGACCCTGTTCGCAGGTACTATTAGTACCTTTTCGCATTGAGAATTTTTAATTAATTTTGGAGAATGGGTTTGGTTTCTTCTATTGTACTTTTGATAAATGGACTTGCTAATTAATTTTGGAATGGCAACAGCCCATATTATAACATTGAGTTGAAGGAGATACATGTTGCTGGAAAGGCATTGCGGTTGGATCCTAAGATCTTCAACAGCAAGCACGGTACTGTATTGGACAGTGGAACTACATATGCATACCTGCCAGAACAAGCTTTTGTAGCATTTAATCCATTCACTTGGCTATAGTGTTGCAGATTTGTTTTTAACTTACCAGGAACACCGTTGTACTTGTGCACTGTCTTTTCATTTTGTATGTCTGGAAGCCAAATGTTTTTTATGCTGGTCTTACACTCCTGCATCAACTTTTTTGGAAATGGGCAACTGGTGGTTTTGCTGCTGGAAAACTGGAAAAGTATTATGTAATTATTATGTTTTCATCAATAGGTGACAAGCAAAGCAAATACTCTCAAGAAAATCCGTGGCCCTGACCCAAATTACAAGGATATCTGCTTTGCAGGTGCTGGAAGGTAATTTATTCATGATAAAGTACATTATTTTCATTGCCAATTTTCTTCGTAATGTTAATACTAAACTTGAATATTTATAACATAATTTTGTAGGAATGTCTCCCAACTCTCAGATGTATTTCCAGATGTTGCCATGGTATTTGGAAATGGACAGAAGCTCTCACTTTCACCTGAAAATTATTTATTCCGGGTAGGAATAAAGTGAAATTGTACCCTTTTGAATAAATTAAGATAGCATTTTCTTACTTTTGCCTGTTGGCGCTATTTGCTGATGTGGTCTGCTCTCCAATTTTGAAATAAAGCACTCAAAAGTTGAAGGGGCTTATTGCTTGGGTGTGTTCCAAAATGGGAAAGATCCAACAACATTATTAGGGGGTAAGACACTTAACTTCGTGAGAGGAACTTTGGGAATAATTGTATTACATTTCATCAGCATATATTACTTAGCTACTTTTCCAAAAAAATCTTACTTATGATATTTGCATTGCATGGCATTTACAACTTGCTATTTCATCTTGCTCAAATTGTCGTAAGTAGGCTATGCACCAAGCTGTTTCAGTATATGTACTCTTACCACTTTCCTTATTTTATTGGATGGTATGTGGTTAACTTCTCTTTGTTGTATTGGCCTATAACTTGTAGAAGCGTACTATATTTGTGCATTAGCATTACAATTGAAATTATTTGATCCCTGGATGACACTTTTGAATTTTTTACAATTATATTTAAATAGTACTAGCATGTTCTGAATGATATGGAGAGGATATGCACCTATATTCTGACCTGCTTATGCACTTGCATGATGATTGATGACCAAAGAGAAGCTGCACAACGTGGCCCACCTATTTTGAACAAGAATTTATATATTCCTGTTTGTCAAAAAAGAATGTAACAGGTCCTTTTTGTCTCGAGCTATTAACTGTCCAAATAGAGTTTCATTGTTCCAGATTTTAGCTAACTTAGAACCATGTGTTTATAGAGTAGGTAAATATTGACCCTACAGATGAAGCTTTCTCAGTTTCCTTTTATTCCGTTGCCAATAGAATACAATACTGTTTGTGTTATGATTGTACTATTTTATGGTTCTATTCTCATCCACTACCATTTTGTTAGAAGTCAAATGCGAAACAATGTTTATAGTTGTTTCTATAATGAATTTAAACCTGTATGGCGTTTAAATCAATATGAGCATGCTAACATAGTTTGCATGCTCTTTGGAAATCCTGCCCTCGTGAGTGGCTAAAGTAGTGTTATCTTACTGGCAGGAATCATAGTTCGTAATACTCTTGTAACGTACGACCGTCACAATGAAAAGATTGGCTTTTGGAAAACCAACTGTTCAGAGTTGTGGGCGAGGCTTCATATCAGTGGAGCTCCTTCACCAGCACCTTCAAGCAATCCAGGTCCAGAGGGAGACCTATCACCTGCTCCTGCTCCTAGTGGTTTGCCAGGTTCTTGCCTACTTAAACATGCATCTGTTTCTGTTCATTTTTTGCTAGTGCATACTATAGTTATCCTGATATTATTTTTATGTGCTGATAGACATGATTCATTATATATGGTGTTTTTCTGCTAGCAGAATTTGATGTTGGCCTTATTACTGTTGATATGTCCGTAAATGTTACCTATCCAAACCTGAAACCTCACCTGCATGAGCTAGCTGAGCTGCTAGCTAAAGAGCTGGAGATTGACTCCCGTCAGGTAAGGATGGAGAGCTTGTTCTATTTGTGTTTGAAGAATGATGCTTTTTCAATCTGTAGCGAGAACAATCGCTCTTGTTATCATTTAATTCAGTTTGCACTAATCTTATTAGCCATTTAAGAGCATGATTTGATCTGGCTGAAGTTTCTCTTTGAGTTTTGTAGGTTCGACTTATCAATGTTACAAGCCAAGGAAACTCTACACTGATAAGATGGGGTATTTTCCCAGCTGGATCTGCTAACTCCATGTCTAATGCAACAGCAATGGTAGCATCCACTCTTGCACCTATGAGGACTATTTATTTTTGGAAAAAGTGTCAATTTAGTCCCTTAACTATGCCCGCCGGACCACTTTGGTCCCTGAACGCAAATACCGGACTCAACCAACCCCGAACTATCAAAACCGGACCAATTTGATCCTTTGACCGGTCAACAGGGTGGTTTGGGGATTTTTAGCTGACGTGGCATAGTTTTGTTGATATGGCTGCCATGTCCTCTAGCCACATGTGTGCCACGTACTCTCTTCATCCCTCCATTGCTCTCCTCTCTTTCCCCTAAATCTCTCTCTCTCTCCCTCTTCGCTGCACCTCTCTCTTCACCCCTCCCCTCCGTCAACGCCAGCCCCTCCCCCACCACCTCCTCCCACATTCACCCGAGGTCGTCGCCGAGATCGCCGCCGTCGCGTCTCCCACTGTGGAGATCACCGCCGCCGCGCCTCCCACCACGGAGCTTGTTGCCGTCCTGTCTTTTACCGCAGAGCTGCCATTGTTGGGCGCACACGGGACCGCCGCCCTGATGCCATCGACAAGGTCGCCGCCTCATGGATCTCGTTGTTGCCCCTGTGTGCGTGTGGGAGATGAGCAGTGCCGCCGCCGAGGCAGAGGAGGGCCATCGCTGCCTCTCGCTTGGAGGATAACCGCCGCACCATGGCAGAGGAGGGTGCCTGCCGCCGCTTGGAAGTGGGCCACCGTCCCGTCACACCGCGACAGAGGGCCGTCGCCGCTTGGAAGGCCACCTTCGCCGCGCTCTACGAGGAGGCTGCCGCAGCTCGCATTGGTGGAGAAGCCTCAGCCCGCCACGCCGCGAGGAGAGGGGGGAGCTGGCGCCGCCTCCGCCATTTGAGTCGTGAAGAGAGGGGAGTGCCGCCGCCAGCTCATGTTGGTGGAGAAGAAGGGGGGCTCACCGCCGTCGACACGAGGAAGGGATGGAGTCAACCTCCCCGCCATGCTCGCCCTCTTCACCGTCGTGCCCCCTCTTCACTGTTGAGGGATGGAGCTTCCCGTCGCTAGAGAGTAGTGAGAGAAAGGGATAGATTAGAGGAGGTAGTGACCTGGATGCCACATGGCCATTATGTCAGCGAAAACTGTCCATGTGGACGCAATGTGAGCAAAAAAAACCCTAAAACCACCCTGCTGACCGTTCAAAGGACCACTCAAGCCCGGTTTTGCTAAATGAGGGACCTGACAAGTCCGGTATTCGCCTTCAGGGACCAAAGTGGTCTAGCGGGCATAGTTGAGGGACCAAATCGGCACTTTTTCATTTTTTTTTTTTCAAATGATTAATTTCTTATGTTGACATATGATAGGGTATCATTTATCGGTTAACTCAACATCATGTTCAGTTTCCTGAAAATCTTGGTAGCTATCAGTTACTCGAATGGAATGTGCAACCTTTATCCAGAAGGTGAGGAAATGCTTGCTATAAGTTAAAAGATGTGCTGTTCATATCATGTATTAAATCTTTCTTGTTTTCTCTTTGAATTATCTCTTCCGTCAGTAGGATTTTTTTTTAACTAAAAATACTAGTTTCACCTTGATCTAAAATGAACAGTGCAAGATCTCTAGCATTTACATGCAAAGATTTGAAAGGCCGAAAGGAAACACATAATGTTCTTTTTTTTTCTTTTGTTTTGTTACAATGCATATATCAGCTCTCATATTTTGATACGGCATTGAAGCTATCCTCATGTTTTTTGCATGCAGCCTCGGTCTTTTTCGTTAACTTTTTTCGAAAATGTTTCTGGTGCATTGCTTTACTATGCGGCATGGATTATGATTGCATGCTTACATGGAAAACCTAAATACTTGATATGGTTGTTTGAGAAGGAATTTTACATTTAGATGCAAATTGTTATAACCTATTTATTTAATTAATAATAGGTGAATGAGTTAAATTTAGTATGTGCCAAGGATTTAGATGCTGATGGTTTCCAGTTACTATTCTATCTAGTTATAACTTTTTGTTGTGTTCCTGACTATGGTTTTCTTCTACATTAGCACTCTATTTACCGTGGTATTTTGATAGCACTAGAGAACTTATGTTTGATTTTTACGTACTTTTGGTACAGGTCATGGTTTCAAGAGCATGTAGTCTCTATACTGATTGGAATTTTGCTAGTTATTTTGCTGACTTTGTCAGCCTTTTTGGTACTGTATCTCTGGAGAAATAAATTTAGAGGTCAAGTTGCGTATAGGCCCGTCGATTCAGTGGTTCATGAGCAAGAGCTCCAACCACTATAATCTGGAGCTGTTTGACTGGGCAACATATAGGTCATTCTTTGGTAGAGATACCCTCATGCGGGCTACCATATTGCAGTGGTGCGCATCTGCTGTTGAAGTGGCCCTTTTTTCTTTGTATATGTAACACAGGCTACAAGCTTACAAAAGAAGCACAGGATTGCATGACTTCTGGATTCAAAACTTGAACCCGCTGTTCATAAACTATTTAGCGATTTGGATCAAGAGCGCTCTCGTGTGGCTTACAGTAGAAGGTTTTGTTTATGTAATGTATATTAAAGTAGAGTAGAGCAGACACAAAGCACACCCGTGGCCATGAACAATGTTGTAATATGTATTTGACAAGTGCTGAGGATGCTCGGCTTCTTTGGTGATTTTGTCTCATTGCTTGCACACTGTGCCTTAAAATTTAGACGCATCGTATTCTTCTTGGAAATACTACAAAACACGTTGTAACAAGTTCTATCAGAGGTGTCATGGGCTTCACACTATATGATCCTACGAAATAATTGCTAATTCCAACAATATAATGTTTTATAGCCGCGCTGTGTTCTTCCGCTGATGTACGTTTTCTAACTGTTCTTTTTTTCTTCCGTTGGTGTTTCCTGGAGTTCAGAATTTACGAGGAATTGTTCCTTTGTTTTCCCACGTCCCTCGTACTACTAGCGCTGTTGTGACGTGAGAATGGAATGCCGTATTTCTCCCGTTAATCTGTTTAGCTGCTGCTATTAATTTTTGGTGCAAGTTATGTCCTGTCTACTTGATATCAGGGTTCACAAACCGACGAGATTTGGGCTTACGGATGCGGTCGCGGGACAAATTGCCATTTGATACAGAGATGGCGCATTTAGGATCATTTTTTCATCACCTTTATGAGATGCAAAGGTGTGTAGATCTGAATTGATATTCTTATTTTTGAGGAAGTTTGTTAATATGCACATAAAATCTACTCCATTGATGATTCAGATATTTCGAATAATTGGGTGACAATTTAGAAATTGTGGATATTCGTTACACCTCTAATTTTAAAAATAAACTTGAGGATTTGCAAATTGCAACTCAATATGTCGACGACGCGAGGGGTTCAGAGAAAAAACACATAATCAGGCAACGATCTTAAAGTTCGGCAAACCTATGCTTTAAACTGATCCAAAGCACCTTTCAACTTATAACGTTGAGTGGTTTCCATCGTAAATGGGAAGCGGAAACCAAATCTTTGAGCACAAACCGACCAAACTTTGCTCAAACCGACATTTTTTGTCGTTCGGCTCAAAAATGGGGGTTATTTTTTTAATCCATTTTGATTAAAAGTTCTACCGTTGGTTCTTGTTATTGTGAGCGGCTCAAAAGTGTAAACCAACCTTGATAGTTGATAGGGGGAGATTTCGGCCACAACACCCTTTAAAGTTTTCATTTTCACAGACGACACTCTGATCAATTATTAACTCACATAATTGCACATGACATATCCACATGCTCTTAAGGCTAATAAACTGTGTCATCTTCTGTAAATTTTTATCTAAATTGTCATCCAATTATTCGAAATGTGTTGTGTTTGATACTTTGGTCATGAATAAAAAACAAAAGAACATAGGTACCATGTGCATTTTGCTGAGAGGCACATTCCATCGATGGGAAAAGTCATGTCTATTGATTCACTTGGGAGAGGATGCATACGAAGCACGTTTCTACTCAGCTCGCCGCCGGCGTGCTGATCCGCTTCCAGACGGTGAACCCACCATCCACCACGAGGTTGTGCCCGGTGACGTACTTGGCCTCGTCGGACGCCAGGTAGACGGCTGCCCTCGCCACGTCCTCCGCCTCCAGCGTCGCCCCCTCGATGCCGCGCATGCCCTCCTCCACCATCCGCTTCAGCTCCTCGTCGCCTGCGCCGGGGTGCATCCTCGCCAGCGACCGCACCACCAGCGGCGTCGCGATGGCGTGCGGCGAGATGGCGTTCACGCGCACCCCGGCGCGCGCCAGCTCGCCGGCGGTCAGCCGCACCACTCCAACGACTGCCGCCTTCGAGAGGCTGTACGGCAGCGCCGCCAGCCCGCCGAGCATGCCGGTGGTGCTCCCCGTGCAGAGCACGCAGCCGCCGCGCTGGGGCACCATGACCCGCGCGGCGTGCTTGACGCCGGCGACCGCGGAGCGGGCGTTGGCCGCCATGACGCGGTCGAAGTCGGCGAGGTCGAGCGACGCGAGCGGCGCCGCCGGCGCCGACGACCCGGACACGCCGGCGTTGCTGTACAGGATGTCCAGGCGGCCGTGCCGCTCCACGGCGAGGTCCACCGCCGCGGCGATCTGCGCCTCGTCGGTGACGTCGCAGCGGGTGTAGGCCGCTGCCGGGCCGAGCTCGGCCGCGACGGAGCGGCCGAGATCGTCTTGCACGTCGGCGAGGATGACCTTCGCGCCGTTCCGGATGAACTCCGCGGCCGTCGCCTTGCCGATGCTGCTGGCCGCGCCGGTGATGACGGCGACCTTGCCAGTTAGCCTCTGGTAGTCTGGCGCCGTCGAGAAGCGATTGGCCAAGCCACACAAGGCCCCGGCAGCTCTGCTCTTCTCCCTCCTGCATTCAAAAGCCAACAAATCAAGAACACATCCGCAAAAATCACAAGCAAAGACGAAAGGTATCTACAGCACTGCTCTAACATGATCCAGAGGGATGAACCTTAAAACGTGATGCATTGCTCCAAGCATACTACCAGATCCTCTTGTAGTCTTGTTTGTGTGATGTGAATTGTGAGCTTCTTCAGTTCTTCCTGAGCGAAGCAAAGCCGAGCTGCGAGTATGGTGACAGTATTCAGAGGGTGGTTAATAGATCTTGGCACGTTTGCATGAAGCATCGGTGTCAGCCCAAACTGGCGTATCTGCCTAACCAGCTGAGTTCCCAGCAAAAATTGTCGAGCTCTTGTGGCTGCCCACATGGCATGAACACATCGCTGTTCTGCTTTCCGTGCGGCCGTGCATGTGCATGATTCTGATAGATCAGGTAATGCACTAATGCCATGGCCCATGAGCAACCGCAGCGGCAGCGCCACGAGTGCACCATTTCTGCCCCAACATTTCATTATTTCAACTTGGGCAGCGTTTCCATGACGATGTTCCTCTTTTCAAGTTTACTTTTGACACGGGACCGAGTGGTGCTTAGTGGGCAACGCCGGGACGGCCGAAAATGTCGTGCCTGGGCCCGTGCAAAATGAGCCGGCACTGCCTTGCTATCTCTCCATGCTTGTGCCGGAGAACTTTTTTATTTATTTTTACAAAAAAAATATATCACCTTGTTTTTTTTAAAAAAATTAGCAGCCTTCGCGGCGGTGGTGTTGGGGGGGGGGGGTGGGTGGGGGGAGGGCTATCAGGGGTGACCGGTTGGGTTATATATAAAGCCCAACCCAGCCACCTCTCCTCCCACCCCACATGCAAAACACCACAACGCAGTCCCATCTAGCGCCAACACAATAGAGAGCAGGAGAAAGAAAGAAAGAATAGAGAAATGGAGAGGAAAAAACGGAGAAAGAGAGAAAAGGGGAAATTGTAAAAAAAAAATTGGCGTCGAATTCTAGTTAGTTAAATTTCTCCATGCTATTTTAGTTTATTTAGTTAGTTTAATTGATATAATGTATAGTTAGTGCATAATTTGTAGAATTGTGTTAGATATAAATATGCGTAGCCTAAATTTTTTATTGAAAACAATGGTAGGTTAGCCACACTGGATGATAGTTGATCCAAATAACTAATTATATCTGACAATTATTTACGGTAACATTAATTTAGAAAATAAAAAGAATTAAAATATTTGTTCAATGTTAATTAGATAAAATATATATTTTAAATGGGATGACATGTTGATTGATGATATGGTAGGGTAGCCACATGGAGGATAGTTGATCATAATAATTTATTGTGGGCAGTATAATATTATTGGAGATCATATACGAAATAGAGTTAGTTTAGGAAAAATAAATAATTAATATACTTGTTATATGTTAATTACCATAAATAGATAATTAATATACTAGTTAATTGTTAATTAGGAAAAATAGAGAGTTAAAATGGACTGACATGTTGACTGAAATAATATTTTATCGACCATATAAAATTAGGGAAAATCTTTAACAATACAGTTATGCTTGTAAAAAAAATATAATGATTAAAATTGGTATTCCCTCTTCTTAAAGGCTTTGGGGTCTACTGCCCTAGTTCTAGCAGCCTTCTCACTCTTTCTTGCATGATCAAGGCCTGCCACTGTCGGTCGGCGTCCTTCTGTCTAGCTAACTCCTCTCGCCAACGCTTGTTTTAATCTTTCTGATCGGCAAGGTGCCATCTCTCCATGGTCCTAGCTCTATTAACCTCTGTCGCCCTCAACACATATAGTCATTGCTTGGAAGTATGCTCGATGTCTAAATACTGCACGAACTCGTGCAATGGAGGTTACAAAGGGCAACAAGATTTAGAATAGTCCGTGCAATAATTTATTTTGAGGGCAAATACAACCAGGATCATTAATTCACTGGGTTTTTTTGCCCCACCTCCATTCCTTATCGGTTTGGTCATGCGCGTTCGTGCGCATCCAATACCGCCTACCGTAGGTGTAGGAAATCTCAATGGGCTTCCTGAAAATGTAAAGATACATGGATGCTCAATGCATTTTGAGATGGGTTTCTTCATATGTTCCCGAGGGGGCGAGGGAAACTCCATCTCTTTTTTCCTTTCTCTCTCCTTTTTTCTCCTCTCTCCTTTTCTACTACTACTTCTCTATACTTTGTTAAGCTTGGTTTGCATATGGGTGGGACGAGGGGTGGCCGAGTTGGGCTTTATATAACCCACCTATCGCCCATGGGGACGATCATGTTGTCTTGAGCAACGGACACGCCCCGTAACGGTCGGCAACGACTTGTCATAGCTCGTCAACGGCGCTAAAAGTTGGGATCCTAGTCGCCCTTGCCATGGGTGATCGACCCTACGGGCGACACTCAAAAATAAAAAGAAAATTCATGTGTCGGGTTGGTGCGAAACAGCCACCAAGTAGAGCCAGCCCAACCCAAATATTTGGACAACATGGGGACCCCAAACCAGAGAACATTGAGCGCTTGCAAACTAGCCCATGCGATATACTGGAATGTTGGGCTGTGCTGGTCGGTCAAAAGTTTCAGGCTATGTGCTACCAATGTTTTAATATTTTATATTTTAATTTCTAAAATTGATAAATAATATTTTTAAAATGAAATAAATAGATGCCTATTGTTGTTTATCAGGTTGCATATAAGGCAACATATTCAGTGCAAAAAAGTATTCAGTGCACAAATACAAACATTAATCCTCGGTTCTTGGATCTCATCCCAACGGCCCAGCCCCAAACACCTCCCTAATCCACCAGCGCCTCAGTTTCTGAAAAAGGAGGGGGAGGGGGTTTCTGAAAAAGGAGGGGAGGGGGAGGTGGTTGGGGCTAGGCCGTTGGGATGAGATTCAAGGGCCGAGGATTGATGTTTGCATTTGTGTACTGAATATTCTTTTGCACTGAATATGTTGTCTGCATAAAAATCCTATCCATTCAACTAGCAAAATTATAGTTTTCGCTAAACGGACAGATGAAATGGACATCAAGACAACCAAGGGCTATACGGAGACAAATAATGCGATGGGCGTCTATTTATTTAAATAAATTTAAAAATATTATTTATTTATTTTAAAAATAAGATATTAAAAAATTCATGTGCTGACACCGAAGTAGCTGCAGGAGGAGGTTAGCTAGTCGTCACATGTAGACATGCAGTGCTTCGGGAATGACGAAAATTGGATGACGCTCGCGAATGAGTCAGCTACAGCTAGTCCTCGCAGGAAAAAATCTCTCATGCAACGAGTGACAATGGGTTGAATTATCAACGTTTCGGACCATTTTGGTCTAGGCCGTCCAAGAATGGCATGCAACAATGAGCCAGGCTGGGCGGCCCATTGCTGGTTTGATCCATTTTCTTTTGGTCGTATCGTGCTTTGGACCGTTTTTTTCATGCTTGAGTCAGCCCAAAATTGTAGCACCAGGACCGAGGCTGAGTATCATGATGCTACTTTATACTTTCACTTTATTTCACTGTTCACTGCTCTTTTTCAAAAACAGATCCAAATCTATTGCAAGGTGGGCTTTACGCCAGTGTGTGCCTTTCCCAGTTTGGCTAGGTACATTTCAGCTTAGCGTAGCGTAGCGTTTCACTGTAGCAAAATTTATCTTTTTTATATAGCCTATTTGGTGCAATACTTTGTAATGATTTTTCTCAGGTTTTTAGTAGTCCTATTAAAGATTCTAAACCTATTTTTAATTATTTTTTTACAACATCTAAATCTCTTTTTAAAAACTCTCAAATTTTGATACAGTGAAACACTACGCTACGTTAAGCTTAATTGTACAAGGCCTTTACCAATACCAGCTCGCTATCCTCGCAGCAGTCTGAAGTCCAGACCAAATAAAATGAAAGTTTTTGGTATTTTATATATTTTTGAGAAAATAAATAATATTTCTGTCGGTATAATAAATACCGGGGTATAAAGAGTCCGAAAGAAGGCAGGGCGAGGGCCCCACACGTCAGGCGAGCGACCAGACCCAGCGTGTGGGCGAGCTCCTCAGAGCACCGGGCGAGGGCCCCACACGTCAGGCGGGCGACCAGACCCCAGCGTGTGGGCGAGCTCCTCAGAGCACCGGGCGAGGGCCCCACACGTCAGGCGGGCGAACAGACCCCAGCGTGTGGGCGAGCTCCTCAGAGCACCGGGCGAGGGCCCCACACGTCAGGCGGGCGACCAGACCCCAGCGTGTGGGCGAGCTCCTCAGAGCAC
>SPJY01006728.1:2409279-2443839 GCA_005191435.1 Raddia distichophylla | reverse complement strand
CAATAGATAAAAATGTGAATATTCAGATACCGAGGTACCGCTCAGTTGATCGAAGAGTTCAGTCTGAGTTAAGAATTTTTCAGGTGCAAGGCCGGGCGGTAGGTAAGCATCTGACCCGAGACTTATCTGGGGATGAACGAGTTGTCGCATTGTTATATATATTCGACAACATCGAAGAGTTGGCAGCTGTACGAGACGAATTTGTCCGAGTCGAATGGAAAGGGAGTCGACCGCCATCTGCTGGTGATAGAACCCAACTCTTGCGAACGGGTGCTGGACATGGGCGGCCGAATTTCTTAGCATGGTTTTGGAAACAAGCTGCTATTGATGCTAGTTTACATAATGATCTTCGGCAAATATCACGTGGATGCATGAGATCTGTTAAAGTTCATAACCGTTACGATATAAACGGTTTTCGATTTCGTTCCTCCACACATGAGCAGTCAAAACCTGATTTACGATCGGTAAACAGCTGTGTCTTATGCCAGGGGGGATGGGGTTGACTATTACGGTATAATCGAAGAGATAATCGAACTGGTATTCGAAGGAAGTAAAGAGCTCTCAGTAGTTCTATTTCGTTGTCTGTGGTTTGATCCATATGATGGCGTCCGACGTAAACATGACATTGGCATAGTTGAGGTATAGCACACTTCCAGACTTAAAGGATACGATCCATTCATTCTCGCAAACCAGGCAGAGCAGGTGTATTATCTCCCCTATCCATGTCAAAGACCTATAAAAGGCAGTGTTAAGGAAGATTTAAAGTCGTGGTGGGTTGTGTTTAAGGTTCGTCGGCCAGGTAGATTGGTAGACCCAACAACCGATGATTACGAGGGTCCAACACAGGATCACCGACTCAACACCACAATGGTAGTCGATATTGGGTCGGGACTTGACGAACTGAAAGCAATTGAAGACCCGGATGTCGAAGAAGAACATGAAGAACATGAGGTTCAACAAGACCCGATGTCGTGGGATCGTTAAACGAAGATATTATGGATGTCGACGATAATTACTGCTAGATAATATAAATATCCGAGGTTACATGTGCATACTAAAATATCTTACTTTCCATTATTTATCTAGATTTGCTTTATTTATTTAACTAATTATTCTTTAATTTTCAAATGCAGGATATGCCGCCGCGCAGGTTCGTCAACCCCCCGCGGCATGCACAGGAGGAGGAGGAGGAGGCCTCTGAGCCTGGGCAGGAGCTAGCTCTGACTCAGGAGAGTGGAGCTAGTGCGTCCGGGGCTGGAGATAGCTAGGGAGGGTCGTCCTCTCAGGCTAGTAGGAGGAAAAGGGGCCCAAACAGGGTGAGGGCCGCACCGCCTCAGCGGTCTGGACGACCGGCGATCCAGATTGACGGTGACAGGTACATATTTTTGTAGCAAAATATTTTTTGTGACATTTTCGTTTTTCCTTATATAAACCTGTCATATCTTTTGTTTAATGTGCAGCAACATGTCTACCGTGGATGTCAACGAGAGGCATCAGCCTGGTACAGCGCTTGGCACCCTAGCACGGCAGTACTATTCTGGGCTAATAACCTAGGATGGGACAGCAAGACCAGCGTACAACTGGGACGACTACAGGCTAGCCCCGCATGGGGATAGCACTGCCGCGGATCAGGTCATCCGCGAGTTTTGGGTAAGATAAACAATAACTTAAACATTTATTTATTTTAACTTCTAACCATATCTGTTGTTATATTCTATTTCAGCTCAGGTTCGCTCCGCAGGAGGGACTTCAGCAGGCTGATTTCGCTCCTGTCATCGAGAGGATGGCGAAGCAGAGGGTACAGGACATGATGTCCAATGCCCATGTCTCTGCCGTTCAGGAGTATCACTGGTGAGTAGCCTAACCTCATAGTACATTTAAGTTTCATGTCTTCGTTTCTAATTTCGACCTTTCTCTGTTTTTGTAGGAGACAGAAGCAGCAAAACCTCACGGTCCAGGCTACTCGTCAGTTGTACTTGACTGCCAGTCAATACAACCAGGTCCGTCCTGAGTGGTGTCAGGAGGACGCCTGGGAGGCTATAGGTAGGAAGTGGGACAGCCCCGAGTGGAAAGGGAAGTCCGAGAAGGCAAAGAAGAACAGGGGCGTTAAGGACTACAAATCTGCCATCGGGAGGTGGTCGATCGCACAGTTGGGGAAGAAACTGGTAATAAAAAGTTTTTACTTGTCATCACTTTAGATTTTCGAACTAACACATGTCTGTCATATTACAATTTAGTTGGCGAAGACGGGTGTTAGGCCCAGCCCGATGGACGTGTGGAAGCAGGCCCACACGAAAAAGGCGCCGCCTGGTGGACAACCGACCTTGGATCCCCATGCTTATCTTCGTTTGGTAAGTGTCGACAAGATTGGTCAATACAACTTTCTTGTATTCATTTATTTGTTTGATTCTGACTATGAAAACGATATTTAGGAGCGTTATAAGGACGCTTATAGAGAGGAGCACGGGGAGGAGAGCAATCCAGAGGAGTCTCCCCTCGATCCTCATGTGATTCATAAGCACATGGGGGGCAAGGCTCACGGGCGCCTAGCGATCGGTGGCGACCACCTACGGTAAGATCTCTTTCGTACACTTGTATATTATTATTGCAAAACTAACTGCTATATTATGCATGTTGCAGGTCTTTAGAGTATATGCCCGAGGTTCGGGCTAGCCAGAGCGACGGTGAGACCCGTCGCCAGTTCGAGGAGCGCTTGCAGAGGGTGAGGGAGCAGCAGCAGAAGAGGCACGAGAAGGAGTGGGCTCATGATAGAGAAATGTTAAGGGCCATGCAGGAGAGCCTGAGAGCCGCGCAGGAGGACTACGACAGAAGGCTTCGACAGCTTGAGGCGTTCGTCGCTGGGGTAACGCATTCGCCCTTCAATTCTTTTTTAGATGCATATCTTATCATTTGTACTAACGGAACCAAATATATGTGTAGGCCGGTCCAAGTGGTCACGCAGGGCTTGCGGGCAGCTCCTCGAGCCAGGTGGGGACTGCGGGTCCCTACACAGGTGGCCCGGCTATGTACGGTAGCCACCCGCACCTCCAGGCACATATCTTGGGCAGGGCGGCTACCCTGTACAGACGGCACCACCGGGCACCTACGGGACCCAGCCGGCCTACGTCCCCACGCCCAACTACCCGAACATCGAGCGTCCCTGGTTCCGTGATCCAGCGGTAAGTCTTCTATGCCAAATCAATACACTATCGCATAGTACAAATATGTCAACTTACTAATTGAAAAATCTCGAAGGGTTCGGGTTCTGCGATGTCTACGCCTCCGTCCTTCGTGCCACCTCCTCAGGACGACGCTCAGCAGGGCGACGACGCCTCAGGGAACATGGCCGCCAACCTCGCGGAGCAGCTCTTCGGGACGCCACCACGATAGCCATGATTTTTGCTTAATTGTGTTTATGATGTTGATAGTGACATTGCGTTGTTTGTCGTAACCGTATATTGTCATAGTGGATTGAATGTTTGCGAGTTATATATATACTGCGATGTTTGTGATATATTGAAATTGTCGGAGGTATATGTGTATTTGTCAAATTGTGGGAAATTTGAATGCGGGGGCTATTTTGGGTGTGCATGTTGCAACTGCTGCTGCTGGGTGCAGTAGCGGCTGCAAAATTATTGTGATTTTTATAAATTAAATTTTGCTTTCTTTTTTTTAATTATTCTCGACGGCTAGAAGCTGGCCGTCGAGACAATCGACATGGCCCACCTACCAGCGCCGCCTATGCCGGGACGTCAGCTCCGGGCGAAGAAGCTACCTCGACGGCCGTCAGCCGTCGTGAAAAACAAATATGGCCCACGTCAGCTCCGGTCGGACATGCTATCTCGACGGCCGGAGGCCGTCGAGATAAAATAGTGGGCTGGGCCGCCGTCGGCCTGCGAAAGAGAAATATCGACGGCTATAAGCCGTAGAGAAAGCTTCACAATCACATCGTGCCTGCCCTGCGCACGAATCTCGACGGCTTAGGTATAGCCGTCGAGAAAGATTAAACTCAACGGCTCAGCCGTCGAGAAAGACCCTCTCTCTCGACCGTGCTGTATCGAAGGCCAAATCTCGACGGCTGGCCGTCGAGATTACTATTTCTCGACGGTTTTAGTGTCTGTCTCGACGGCTTTGGTCGTCGAGAATTTGAGCGATCCGCGTGGTGTTTTGCCAAGCGCTGGATATCACGACGAGCAAGCAAATTTGGCTTGCCTAGCGCCCCAACCTTGCATGCTTTTGGCGTGCCTATGCTGGCGAGGCCAGGCTATAGCTCGCCTATGAACCAAGCAGTTACAAAGGTGCAAGTTTATGGAGTAGTGGTGAATTTACTCGTCAAAATAACCATCCTTCACAATGTTCGTTCCAAGTGCCAAATTAAATGTTAAAATGCCCACTTAGCATAGTGTATTTCTCTAGTGCCTGCTGTGGGGCCAGAAATTGAGAAATCTTATCAGCGAGCGCGGCAATGCTCCTTTTGCAGCCACAGTGCAATACTGAACTGTGTGGTAAACTACATGTGCTCAAGCATGCAGTAGTGCCGACTGCGAAAAATGCAATGGATTGAAACAGAAGACAACTTTAGATGGTGCATAAGATGAACCGTGAGGAAAGTGTTATTGAATTACACATTTTAAAGATGAAATTAAATCCTAAAACAATCGCAAAATTGCAAACAACATGTTCATGTAGCAAATTTAATCTATTTCAAACATGTGCAAGAAACTCATCTTTATTTACAACGGATATTGCTACATGGTGGTCGACGATGAGTTCAGTGTTGTGATCTTGATGAAGTTCGTAGAACATTGCAGTGCAGATCAACTTAGGGAACAATTGCGCAGATGTTTCCAAAAAACGTAATTTTCCTAAACCTATGCAGGAGGATCAGACGTATAGCTTCCTAATTTGTAGCACCGAGATATTAGTCGAATTGATATAGGATTTAGTAGAAAAATAAGTGGAATTAGCACGCCAATCCCACGTAACAATTCACATGAAAAAACGCAAAACGCGCACGTGTTTTTGGACTCGAGCTAGCTCCCTTGTTGAGGTTCTTCTTGTGCAGAGGAACAATAAGAAAGGAACAACAAAAGGCGACCCATATACAGTAACAACAAGATGGTAAAACATATATAGTAACCCATTAGTTTATGACCACTATTAAAAAGACGAAGTATCTAATGGATATTATGTCAGCAAGCGAACACAATTAGAGAGAGCGTGCAGAGATAAGTAATTTTGAGCTGTAGGTACTAAATTTGTCCACAAACTTCTAACATGTATAGTTGCAAAGATTCTAGCGATGTAGGAGCACTAGTTGATGGACTCGTAGAACTTAGTTAATCTAGGGTTTGTTCCTATTATATGAGTACACAACTTGAACAAGTTTGCGTAATGTAACGAGATTTATGTTTGAATACAATTTACAAATAATAGCAATAAAAATCATGCATCAGATATGATAAATAGTTAATAATGGCTTGGCATGGTGATGAATGGCCAAGCTATACTAATTAGATTATCTACCCTTTTAATATGTTCCAATGGTGTCAGCAACATAATGTAATAAGTACACTTCATTATTTCATTTTCTGAAGGAATCACATTACAAGCCTCCCTATAAAATATAGAATACCGTTGTGAAGGCAGTGGCGGAGCTTGAGAGTAAATTCAAGGGGGGCCAGGCCAGCCCATGCCGCGAATGGGAGGCCGGGAGGTGGGGCCAAGCTACATGGATTACCAAATTCACACTGGATACTCAGATTTGCTCCCAAAATTTTTTTTTTCTGGGGGGGCCACTGCCCACTTTGGCCCCAACTAAGCTCCGCCCCTGTGTGAAGGGAGGTTCCATTTTGTAAGATGTCGTAATTATGAGCCACTTATTAGAAAATCGTGGTAGGCAGAGTCGTCGCAGAGAGAAACAGAAAGGGAGAAAGATTTGGTGCATTAATTGGCACGTAGAATTTTGTTTCTTTCATAGGGCTAGGAGGTCTCGATAATGGAAGGAGCACAAACGGAGCAAGCGGAACCTCGCAGCTCAAAAACCAGGCTGTTGGGTTTCCTCTGGCTACCTTGCTGATAGAGCGGCCGGGCAATGAGTGTATAGAATCATCAAAGATATGATGTCGTGGCCCGTAGCAAGGAACCAAAACGTTCACACGAACAGGATGATCGATGCAGCAGTGCAGCACCAGCATGCATGTCAACCTCTGTTGAGGTCAGAGAAAGCGTCTCCAGGGTTGGTATCGCAGATGCATCATCGAGCGCCCTGCACCTTGGAGCATCTCCTTCAAGACATACTCTTATCCTTCAAGACATGCTATATGATGGGGCGCTGCCAGCATCTCTAAGAAGTTAATTGTGATCGGTATGAAGCTTTTACCCTATGATCGTTGAGAGAACTCGGCACATGATAATATGCTTGAAAGTCCCGTTTTCCTACCGTTGTTGGCTTGATCTTGGGCTGTCGGGTTATTGCTTTCCCATGTTTCGGGTTTTCCATTTGTCAGGTCCCTGATTTGCCAATGAGCGCAGCGCCGACTCCATATATTTGGAGGATCGCTAGTTAAACAGGCATCGATCCTGGCGTTAGTCGTAATTAATACAGTACTCTCCAAGGTCGAAAAGTAGGCGGCCCATGGTCGTTCATCATCTCCTTCAAGTGCGGGGTTAAGGCGCCAACTTTACGTCTTTGTGACTCCCTTCAATGGCTTGGTTAGATAATGTGATATCTAACCAAAAATGGCAACAACCAGTTTTTACTATCATAATTCTTTGGTTAGATAATAGTTTTTGTATTAATCACCGCCATTAATATAATTCTTTCACAGCTTTGAATTCGCGTAGCCACGTATCTTTGCCATGAGCAATCATCACACAACATGTACAACTCTTTCCCATCAAATAAAAAAAGTAACAAATTGAAATAAAAGGTGAGTATAATTGATATGCAATTTGTGTTTTCTAGTGGTAAATGTGCACACTACTGGAGAATGAAAATCCATTCACCACGTAAATACCGGCCAAAGTTAAGTACCGGCTAAAACGGTCGTGACCTCCAAAATATCATTAGTACCGGTTGGTGTTATGTTAGTACGGGTTGGTAACACTAACCGGTATTAATTCCTCTAGGGTACTTAAAATAAAAAAAAATAGCATCATTATATGGTGTAGTGGTAAGGTAGGATTGTGTGAGGCTTCGGGTCAGGGATTCGAGCCCCAAGTGAGAAAAAAAACGCACGACCGCGAATATCGCGTATAATACCGTCTTGAGTACAAATATATTTTTTTGACGTTACCAGTTAAAGCCACAAACCGGTACTAAAAAGTACCGGGCCATACAACTGGTACTAATGTCTGAGGGTATTAATCTCGGTTTCTGTACCGGTTGCGGATCCGATATTGAAGGAGGTTCCCTACCGGTATTGATGCCACCTTCTCCAGTAGTGGCAAAACTGGGAAGTACTACTGGCCAATATGCAACTCGCTCACGTAAAATTGGTAGCTACTGAAATTGAGAGAGACGTTGAAACTAGAACGTATAAAGTGCTTATGGGTGAGACTAAATGCTAACAAGTCACTCTTGTTCATTGACGCTGGAGCAAAGTGCACAGATGCTCTACCTATCTGATCATCTAGCTATATAATGATATAAGTGTATAAAACAAGAACACCCTAGATGCTGGGAGGAACTGATTCCTTTTCAAATAGAAGACAAAAAGGATATAAATCCAAAAAACAACAATCACCATTAGTTCGCACAACTTGTCCTTCTCCCATGTATTCCTCTGAATTATTAATGTGAATTCACCTTCTCAGCATTACCAGCCTCTACAGTGTAATGGACGGTTCATTGATGAGAGTAAAATTTGAACAAGGTAAGAGAAAGATGCTCATGTACATTGATTCAGTAAACAGTATGGGAGATAAGCATTCATCACATGACCCAGGATGATTAATCTATATTACTGGAAACTAGAGGATTTCGTCGCCCATAATAATTACCGTCGGTTTTTGCCTATGCCAATGATAACTAATAAGTTTTCGTCGACTACAAGCCAGCTGACAATAACTACGGATATTTTCGTCGTCTTTGTTGGTGGCCGATGATAAAAAAAAGTTTTTTCGTCGGCTCTATTGGTGGCCAATGTAAGTTAGGGTCGGCTAGGGTTTTGGGAAAGGAATATTTTCGTCAGCCGTATATGGCCGACGGTAATTGCTGCGTAATTTTCGTCGGCCACTTCAAGGCCAACTTTAATTATCCGGTTTAATCCCACCTACCATGGGCGTAATGGTCGCTCTCTCCTCTCTCACTCTCATCTCTCCTGCCGTTCAACGGCCGATGCACCTTGCACCAACGCCACCGCCGCGCGCCGCAAGAGGACCGGGGCACGGCACGCCACCACGGTCGCACGAGTGCTTGGGCACCACCCCTAGCTCTAGCCCTGGCCTGCGCTACACGAGGGCCCGGGCACCACCGCACCCAGCTCCAACCCGACCACCAACCACTCGTGGGTTCATGACAGTTTCACGTGAGAGTAAGATTGAAACCGAGCCCATTTATGGTGCTTTGCATGGTGTTTAAGATTGTGCTTAGTGTGGTTAGAGGACTTAATTAGTAAAAAGTATTGATTGTGCATCCCTAATTATTCATTGTTTAGTTAAAATGCTTTATTAGAGATTGCAAAGATTAATTTCAATACTTGGACATGCCACAGAATAACTTATCTGGCTCAATTCCAGATTTCTTGTCGACATTGCCGTACTTGCTTTACCTGAGCCTGTCCTACAACCAGTTTGATGGACCAGTGCCGAAAAGAGGAGCATCCAATGATTCAAGAAACTGAACTTTTCAAAACTAAAATGATTTAACTTTCAAGAAACTTCTTTGTTGCCAGGAGCAGAGTTTGTGGTGGTGTTTCAGAGTTGCAGCTACCGAAATGTTCTGGTACTGTTAACTGCGGTTAGAGGACAGAGGTTACACGAATCAACTGTAGTGATCGTGTCTATTACCATGGGATCTTTCTTGGTCCCAGTCCTCATCGCATGCTCGAAAGCGGCTGAATCAGCAGCTTGTGCAGAGTAATGAGACATCTCCTGTGCCAAAGTTGATGGAGCAACACTGGAAATTATCCTATGCTGAACTGCACATGGCTCATCGAGTTTCTTGATTTCTGAGCTTAATGGGCCAGCCCAGCGCGTGCGACCCGCTGGGCGACTAGGGTTTCCCCTAGCCGCCGCCGCCGCCGTCCCCTCCACCTCCGACGCTCCCCTCCACCTCCGACGCCGCCTCCCCTCGGCCTCCTCAGCCACCACCGGCGCCGCCCCTCGGTCCCCTCCGCCGCCCCTCCTGCCGACCGCCGTCGTCGTCAGCGCCGCCGGCCATCCCCTCCAACACCGGCGCCTCCCCTCGGCCTCCTCCGCCACCACCGACGCCGCCCCTCCTACCGGCCGCCGTCGTCGTCACCGCCGCCGGCCACCACCGGCCTTGCTGCCGCCACCTCGCTGCCACAACCGGCCTTGCTGCCGCCACCACCGGCGCCTCGCCGCCTCGGTGTGGTCACCTCGCCTCCTCCGCCACCTCGCTGCCGCCACCTCATCTCCACTCCACTCCAGGCCGCCACCGCCACCTCCCCTCCTCTCCAGGCCGCCGCCGCCTCGGGTCCCCTAGGCCCCAGGACACTACCTACCACCCTCAGCTCCAGGCCGCCGCTGCCACCTCCTCTCGGCTCCTCGCCGTCGCCTACCCTCCACCTCCACCCCGCCGCCTACCCTCGGATCCCTCCGCCTCCCCCGCTAGCCACTCCGGCTACGGCTGCCACCATCGTTGCCCTGCACCTGGACAATCCGACCGGTGCGGTCACCTCGCCACGCCATGCCTCGCTCACCACCTTCCTCGTGGAGCCGATGGCAGCCATCGTCGCCCTGCTCCTCCTCCCTTCACCCACTCTGCACTTTCACTCAGCCACCTACTAGCCCTACTTGTCGCAGTTACGCTGCCGTGGTTAGCGCCCCTTCTCCTGCCTTTAAGCCGCCCCCAACCATCGAGTTACTACAGCTTCCACCTCCAACATTGCTCCTTCCCCCCCCCCAAACGCACCATGCCGGCCCTGCGCTCCATTGTCATTGCCACCAACTCCCATTCTTGGCAGCGTGTCCAGTCCAAGAGACGATGGCGCCGACGAGACATTCCACTTCAAGGCCGCCGCACTTTTGCTCCGCCTGCCCATTCCCGTCGCGCCATTGCCGCCCCAGGCATTAAAGGAAGGTGCTTCCGTTGCTTTGCCCGCGACCACACCGCTGCAAGCTGTCGAGATCCCATCAAGTGCCTCTTGTGTCGTCGTTCAGGCCACACGGCCCGCACTTGCCGCCGGCATGCTACCCCACGGCTTGCTGCTCCCCACGCTCACCGCGATCCCCGCGGCGCCCACCACCCCCACCGTGTGCCGGCCTAGCCTGTGCTGCCACCAGCGCCCAGCGTGGCCTCAGCTTGCCCTTCGGCTCTTGCCGCGCTCAGGCCGCCTTCCGCGCGTGTCTCTGTCGAGGTCACCGATGAAATGCGCGCGGATGTCAACGAGCTTCACCGCCGTGCCATCTTCGTCACCATCACCGGTGATCCCTACCCCGGCCGCGTCTTCGTCGCATCTCAAATCAGTGCCTTCACCGGCATACCTCTTGACGACATCACGACCACCCACCTCTCCCCGCTGCGCTTCCTGGTGAGGTTCACCTTGCCGGAGCAAGCACGTCTTGCCTCGCGCCGCCCGTTCCTTGCAAATGGCTAACGTTTTGAGCTCAGCCAGGTGCCGGCCGACATCCACACTGCCGGGCTCCCGAACGTGGTTCGCTTCAGAGTGCTCATTTTCATCGAGGGTTTGCCGCTTCATGCCTGGTCCACAGCCGTACTCGACTGCGTCCTCGTCGGTATTGGGCGAGTCGATGTGATCGATGAGGCCACTCGCCAGCGTCGGGACACCTCCTCCTTCCGCGCGTGGGTGTGGACGCGCGACCCGGCGCTCACCCCGTTTAAGTTCGAGCTCGAGCTAATTGACTCCTCGCCCTATATGGAGGCGCGCCGCGGTGGTGTTCGTGGCCCTGCTCGCCTTGTCGGAGCTCCCCGTCCACGGCCGCCGCAGGCTTCACTCCATCCCCTCATCATCCACGTTGTGGCCGTCGAGGATTTCTCCAACATGGCGGCCCGTGGCGGTGGCGGGCTCCCCATTACTGTCCCCCGCGCTTGGCATCTCGGGCAGCCCAACTCCGTCCCCCGCCGGCAGAGGCGGAGCCACCGCCCGCTTGCCGATCGCCCTTACACCCTCATCGCCGTGATGACACCAGCGATGGCGTTGATAGCGGCGCTAAAATTGGTGGCCCGCGCCGGCGCGCCGATAAAGAGCTAGCCATGGCCTATCCTAAGAGCTCCAAGGCAGCTTCTGCGGCATGCTCCCACCTGGCACGGAGCCACTCCCTCCCGCGCCGCCGCGCGGCGGGCCCCAGCTCACGCTCCTCATCCCGCTCCAAGACTCGCTCACCGCGGCGGAGATCCCCCTCGGGCTCCTTTTCCTCCTCTTCGACGAGCAGAGCGGCACTGCGGGATGCCTCGCAGCCTTTTCTTCTCCGTAGAGTCGACTCCAACTCCACGACCTTGTTGACCATACCGTCGCCCACACCTATGATCCAAATGCCCCATCCCCTGCTTCCTCTATCCACACTGCAGCTGAGCGCCACCTCGTCTGCTTTGCCGCTGCACGCCTCCGGAAGGGGAAATTCAAACCCCACCCAGTCAGCAAGCCATGCAGGCCGCCTCGTCACCACAGTCACCCAGCAGCGGGACCTGTCGCCCGCTCCCACCACTCCTCCTAGCCCACTGGTAGCCCATCGTGGGGCTGGGCCGCGCTTGCCATTGCCGCTACCGACACCAAGCCTAGCCGGTACTGGGCCAGATCCTTTGCTGCAGCTCTTTTCGCCTGTGCCATCCATCACCAGTCTCGACCCACGGGTCAGTTCTGCTGCTCCTTTTGACCCAGTTGCGGCCCACTGCTGTCACTGGTTTTTTCTCCCGTCCCCGTGGCCACCTGCTAGCTCAGGGTTTGACCCGATGACAATAGAGGTCTCCCTTCCCTCCACTCTCGCCAAGCCCTCGGCCGCCAGTTTCCTAGCGGATGCTACTGTCACTGGGCCCGCCCCATTGCTTGCTTCACCGCCACTTAGGAGCCCGCGCCCTAAGACGACCTCCGCGGTCCGGTGTAGCTCTCGTCCTGCCTCAAGGCCGGTTCTTGCCCCCACTGGCTCCTCCCGGGTGCCAGCCATTCGTCGGGCGCAACGGATTCTCGCCAGGCGACTTGGGATCTCCACCAACTCCTCAATTGATGACCTGGCCGCTCAGCTCCAGACACTCTTCTCCAGCTCTCCTTTGGAGGAGGCCGTGCGCTTCGCCGTCGCTGACCTCTGTGGTCTCTCGCGCCCGGCTGTCACCTTGACCGAGGTTGGGCCTGATGTGCTCGAGGGTTCCCCCATCTCATCCTAGTAGGCCCTTCTTGGCCCCACCAGAGCTTCTCCTTCGTAATGATTAGTCCTTCTTGTCAGACTGTGTACCGCCTGTGGGCGAGTTTGTGTCGAGTCGCCCGCCTGCGTGTGGGCTTAGTTGCTTGCTTTCAACCACCTGCTTGTGGTATCATAGTTTTTTCCTTCTCCCTGCCTGCGTGCGGTGTCTGTTCGTTAGTACCGCTCCTGAGCGGTGTGTCCGGGTTCTTCCGTCCCCTGCGTGGGTCTGGATCACCCCTTCCCTCTCCGCCTGGGCACGGCTGTGTCCTTTGGCTCTTCCCCTCTGGGGGTCCTCCAACCCCAACTAAGAGCCCGGTTTTCAGCGCGTCATCTTCGTTTCCCAAATGAAGATCCTAAGCTGGAATGTTTGTGGCCTAAACTCCGGGGCCAAACGGGACGTTGTCGCCTCCCTCGTCTGCTCCCATCATCCAACAATCGTCGCTTTGCAAGAATCCAAACTTTCGAATCCAATAGCTCAGCTCCTTATGGAAGTTTGCGGTCACAGACTCTGAAACCTTCTTCAACTTCCGGCCAATGGTACCAGAGGAGGTCTGCTTCTCTTCTGGGACGACTTGTTGGTGCAGCTCTCCGACCCTCTGGTCCTACAGTATTCCATCTCCGCTAGGGTCTACTCTGTCCCTGGAGGCCCTAGCTGGATCATCACCAACGTTTACGGGCCCACTTCAGATCTAGACAAAGAACTATTTCTCCAGGAGTTGCAAGACATTTCCGCCCATTTCTCCGGTCCCTGGCTCGTCCTCGGAGATTTCAATCTAATCTACCGAGCCTCCGACAAAAACAACCTAAACCTTAACCGGCGACTCATGTCACGCTTTCGCTCAACACTGGACAACTGCCTCCTAAAGGAGATTCACCTCTCAGGCCGCCGTTTCACCTGGAGCAACGAACAGGCCAATCCAACCTTGGTGCGACTCGATCGAGCTTTCACCAACACTGACTGGGAATTACTATTCCCCTCTTGCTCCTTGTTGCCCCTATCCTCAACAACTTCGGACCACTGTTCGCTACTCCTCACCGTTGAGCGGCTCCGCCCCGGCCCAGCGCGCTTTCGTTTCGAAAACTTTTGGCCCCAAGTCAGTGGCTTCCAAGATGTGGTGCAACAGGCTTGGTGCAAACCCCACACCAACGATCCGGCTCACCCCTTACTCCGCTTCAAATCCAAGCTCGCCCGCACTTCTGCAGCGCTTCGCTCTTGGAGCCGAACAATCATCGGGGACACAAAACTCCAGCACTCCTTAGCTTCGGAAGTTATCCGCCTTCTCGACGTGGCTATGGAGAACCATACACTCTCCTGAAGAAGTAGCCCTCCGCAAGCAAATCAAAACCAGAATTCTGGGCCTTTGTGCTGTTGAAAAAATTAAATGGAAACAACGATCGCGCCTCACTTGGCTCAGGCTCGGCGACGCAAACACTAAGTACTTTCACTTGCGAGCAAACGGCCGGAGGCGTAGAAATTTCATCCACTCTCTTCAGAGCCCGTCTGGCCTTCTCATCGAGTTTCAAGATAAAGCAGATGCCTTGCATCAACATTTCAATGCCATTTTCGGGGAAGCCTCCACATCTCCTAAGACTCTCTTCTGCTCTTTTAACTGGGACTACCTGGGTCTGCCAACGGTTGATCTCTCCTCCCTGGAAGAACCTCTGACCGCCGAAGAGCTCAAACAAGTTGTCTTCTCACTACCAAACGACAAGGCCCCAGGCCCGGATGGGGTCACTTGGAATTTCTACAAAGCTTGTTGGGATGTCATTGCCGTTGACCTACTTGCGGCCTTGCAGTGCATCTTCAACCTTGATGGGCCAAGTCTTTCGACCCTCAACAATGCTCACATAGTCTTGCTGCCCAAGAAGGAATACCCCACTTCAGCCTCAGACTTCAGACCAATCAGTCTAATTCATAGCGTAGGAAAGCTCTTCACCAAGATACTCTCTTCACGCCTCGCACCATTCATGAGCGACCTCATCTCCCCGTGCCAGTGCGCCTTCATCAAGAAAATACACATCCAAAGTAACTTCCTCCTCGTCCAGTAAAACGCAAAGGCACTTCACCGATCAAGGACCCCGGCGCTCCTTTTCAAGCTAGACTTGGAAAAGGCTTTCGACTCCGTGTCTTGGCCATACCTCCTCATTAACCTTCGTGCCCGTGGTTTCGGGGTCCGATGGCGGGACTGGATCTCCCTCTCACTTGCCTCGTCATCCTCCCGGGTACTCCTCAACAGCCGCCTCACAAACACTATCCACCACTGCAGGGGCCTCCGTCAGGGGGATTCGCTCTCCCCGCTCCTTTTTAATCTAGCCATCGAGCCGCTAGTTACATTGCTTCACCGAGCAACCGAGACAGGGGCACTGGCACCGCTCAATGGGCTCAATCACAGTAGCAGAATCTCCCTCTTTGCAGACGACGCAGCAATCTTCACAAACCCTACCAATGAGGATGTCTCGGTCCTGGCCTCCATCCTTCGTACTTTCGGAGAAGTCACCGGCCTGCGCACCAATTTCAGTAAGAGCCAGGTAGTGCCGATTCATTGTGGCAACATCGATCTCGACCACATCCTCGTAGGCCTTCCAGCCGAAAGAACAACCTTCCCAATCAAATACCTCGGGATCCCCCTATCCATAAAGCGTCTGCTTCACGTGCACTTTCAACCCCTAATCGACAAGATCTCCTCCAGGCTTGCAGGATGGCGGGGGCCCCTGATGTCAAAAGGGGGCAGGCTAACTTTATTCAAGGCGGTTCTCTCTGCACTACCAGCTTACTTACTGTCTGTCATCTCCCCTCCCTCCTCCGTCATTAAGAAGATAGACTCCATCAGGAGGGGCTGGCTTTGGAAGGGCAACGTCACCACAGGGGGTGGCAGAGTAAATTGGAGCACGGTTTGCTCCCCAACCTCCCATGGGGACCTTGGGGTGCTCGACCTCACACGTTTCTCAAGAGCGCTTCGGCTACGCCGGCACTTCGGACCCCACATCAATTCGGGCGACCTGGCCAACGCTGCGACAACTGACTTAGCCCTGCTGCGTGCCGGATCCTCTCCCACCTTCCAGAGCGGTTCCACCCTTTCCTTCTGGGAGGATCATTGGCTGTCCGACTGCGCCCCAAGGCCCATAGCCCCATCTCTCTACCAGGCGACTACAAGGAAAAACAGAACGGTGTTACAGGCCCTCACTAACAACAACTGGATCGCGGACCTGCGCCAAAACTTCACCCCGCTCATGATCCCAGAATTGATTGCCATCCTTCTCAGACTCGTTCAGACGAACCTTACCGCGGGAGAGCCTGATCAGTTAACTTGGCGTCTAACGGCGAATGGGAGTTTTCCGTCAAATCGGCCTACCTTCTGCAGTTCGAGGGCCGTATCACCGACCCAACTTGGAAGAGGCTGTGGAAGATCTGGGCACCTTCAAAGTGCAGATTCTTCCTTTGGCAAGTGCTACACAAGCGCATCATGACAGCTGACGCCCTGCTTCGCCGTCAGATACCAAATGACTACTTCTGCCCTCTCTGCAGGCGCAACCTAGAAACTCCAGAGCATCTCTTCCTACAATGCGTTTTTAGCAGTACAGTCTGGCCAAGACTAGCTGTGCTGCTGGACTTCCCGCAAATCAACCCAACCTGCTGGATACAGACCGACTGCTTCTGAAGTTGGTGGACAAACATAGTCAACGGACCGGGTGACCCTCGCGCAGTCTCCTCGGTCATTGTTGCCATAATTTGGCACATCTGGATTGAACACAACAACCGGCTCTTCCATCAGGTCGACCGGCCGAACGCAGTTTTTTTTGAATTTTTTGATTGATGAGCTGCGGCTTTGGGCTGCAGCAGGGGCCACTTTTGTAATTAGTTAACCTAGTCCCCTTGGCCCACGGGGGGAGGGGCCTTTTTCTCCCCCCATCCTGTACTTCCTCTCTTTTGATCAATACAAGGCAGCTCTCCTGCCCGTTGTTCAAAAAAAAAAAAAAAAAGAACTGCACAGGGCTACTGATGGGTTCTCTGCAGCTAATCTCATTGGTGCTGGAAGCTTTGGGTCAGTGTACATAGGAACAAGGCAATGAAGGGCAGGAAGTCGCAATAAAAGTACTGAACCTTCTACATCATGGCGCTGAGTGGAGTTTCCAAGCAGAATGTGAGGCGCTGAGAAGTATTTGACACCGCAATCTTGTAAAGGCCAGGGAGCAAACAGCAAGTCATTCCAAAACATGAGTGATACAGCTGGAATCAAAGGCACCATTGGATACATTCCTCCAGGTAACTAGGGGCTCTGAATTTGTTCAAAAGTTTTTTCTGACACAGATCACACTACACCATTTCGTCTGATGACTTCTACCCCATAAATTTATTAGACTTTGAAATGTGCAGCGAAATTTCAGCGGAAAGTGATGTCTACAGCTAATGGAGTTCTCTTGCTCGAGATTTTCCCTGCGAAGAGGCCAACAGAGCCCTTGTTTCAGGGAGGCCAAAGCATCCGCAGCTATGTCGCAACGGCTGACGCTGAGAGTCATGCAAGTCGCTGATCCAACACTGGTGCAGGCGTGCAGCACAAAGAGGAGTTCCTGCTGTTGGTTTTCGGAGTCGCGCTGCGATGCACGGAGGAACCACCGAGAGCAAGGATGCTCACTAGAGATGCCATCAAAGAGCTAACTGCTGTGAGACATGCTTGTGAATTGTGATGACTGATGAGTTAGCTAGCTGCATGTACACCAGCATGTTACTGCCAAAATTGTTGTACAATATATTTACTTCTTTTTTGAAGGAATTGAATACATTTAAATTGCTTTTGGTGCTATTCTTCAGGAGGCATGTCTGATGAGTGACGAAGCATAGCATCTTTTTTCTTGAATACACAAGAGAGTTCGCATCAGTGTATTAAAGGCAAAAAGTTTACAAAAATGGCGCAGTACAAGGATAATAGGAGGAAATGAAGCAAAGCGTGAGCAGAAGAGTAACATAGGTACCAGAAAGGCATCAAAATTTATTGATCTGGATAAGCAGTGTGAACAATCATGTTGTTTCATTTCGTCAGAAGCCGGTTTGAATGCTATCTTCTTCAGAAGCTTGACATTTGCAATCGCATATTCGCATTTAGTACCAGAAGTGTGAAGGGCAACAGAAAAGGGTGGTCTTGGAGGTGGCTGCCGCCTCCCGGAGGTACCGGCGGCGGCGCTTGGCCACCAGACGGCAAGCCGGCTGCACAATAGGTACGCCAGGCCACCAGCCCCGGTCCTCCATGCCCTTGCTCGCCTCCAGCCCGCCACAGCACCCTCGCGGCAGAGCAGGTTGCTCATGTTCCCGTACTCCATAGTCTGATCTAGAGCTTCTTCTCAAGCACCGACCGTTTACTGTCAGATGGTATCACTCTGTGTTTCGATTTCATTGTTCCTCAACCTGTGCTCCTCTTTCTCGTACGCGGTAGCAACTGTTTTCTTTCTATCTCTTTATTTTTTTTTTGCTTTTTCCATGGTAGATAAAAATCGAGCGATGGGACACTGACAAGTACTGATGGTAACAACACAGATGGTCCTGTTTCTGGTTCCGATTTTGACTTACGTCGCCGGCCAGTTGGACAGGAAAGCAACGATTTTTTGTATTCAAGTGTGGAACTGTGGATTACTCTTCCTCCACGTATGTGTGAGCAGGACGGAAGGACCAGGTCGTGGATGACGCTACTGACCCAGATATATCTTCTTTGTTGAGCGTTGAACTCTACCGACAGCGAGATGCCGATTGCATTCACACAGCATGAAGCACAGAGCAAGGTGGTTTGTTGGAAGTTGGGACTCCAGCAATGATGCAGTTAAAGGATCAGCGAGGCCAGACATGCCTGAACATCATGCAAGAATGGAGGAAGGAGCAAGAACTGGCTGCATCTCCCCGACCAACAAATCCATGTGCGTACTTCTAATCCTTCTCGTCGTTACTCTTCTGGTGAGCAGAGTGAGCAGCGATCATACAACACATGCTGCTCCGGCCTCTTCCCCACCTGCGGCGGCAATGGCCACGGATGAGCAGGCTCTGCTCTCCTTCAGGGCTCTTGTCACCGGCGATCCTCACGGGGTGCTCACCTCATGGAGTGCTGGCAACGAGAGCACAGCCAACATGACCAGAGCTTGCAGCTGGAGAGGTGTGGGATGCCACTCTCGCAGACACCCTGGCCGTGTCACCTCGCTGGAGCTGGGGTATTCCAACCTCACTGGTACCATCTCGCCCTTCCTCTCCAACCTGACGTTCCTCCACATGATCAACCTCTCGTACAACTCCTTCTCGGGCAATATTCCATGGGAGCTTGGATTTCTGCCTCGCCTCTTGTACCTGGACCTCCGGCACAACTCCTTGCAAGGCGTGATCCCAGGCTCCATTGCCCGAGCCACCAAGCTCCATATCCTGCAGCTGGAGTACAACAGCCTTACGGGGGAAATCCCAGCCAACCTGAGCAATCTGCAGGAGCTGGAGGTCTTGGATGTTGGCGCAAACCAGCTCTCCGGTGCAATTCCGCCATCGCTTGGTTCGCTCTCGAAGCTCACATACCTGGGGTTGTACATGAACAATTTATCAGGAGGCGTTCCGCCGTCTCTCGGCAATCTTTCATCGCTTGAGGAGTTGTTTGCAGACACCAACGGACTGACGGGCAAAATTCCAGACTCCTTGGGACGGTTGATGAAGCTCGAGTCTCTTGATTTAGCTTTGAACCAGCTTAGTGGCACCATCCCAGCGAGCCTGTTTAACATGTCATCAGTCATTACGTTTGAACTGCCCGGCAACAATGCTCTTACAGGTGTTCTCCCATCTGATATCGGTGTCACTCTCCCAAACCTCCAAAACCTGCTTCTTTATGATTGCCACTTGAGTGGGCACATTCCACGCTCCATAGCTAACGCATCGCAGCTCAAGTATATACAGCTTAACGACAACGAGCTTGAAGGAACCGTGCCATTGGAAGTAGGCAATCTGAAGGATCTTGAGGTGCTAACACTTACTAACAATCAACTAGAGGATAAATGGGGAAGTGATTGGGATTTGATCACTTCGTTGTCAAATTGTACTAAGCTTTTTTCTCTGTCTCTTAGCAATAACAACTTCCAAGGTGTGTTTCCACCTTCTCTTGTCAATCTCTCCACCACGATGCAATCAATTCATCTAGACAATAACAAAATCCACGGAGCGATCTCTTCAGATATTTGGAGGCTTCCGTATCTTACCACTCTTGCTCTCAGGGGCAACTTCCTAAGCGGTAGCATACCACCATCAATTGGGGAGCTTTACAACTTAGGAGCTCTGGACTTGTCCCAGAACAACATTTCTGGGGAAATTCCTCCTGCACTGGGTAACCTAACAAGCCTTTCCAAGCTTTACCTCTTACAGAACAACTTGCAGGGATCCATACCCACAAGCCTAGGGAAGCTGCAAAACATTGCTAGTCTGGTCTTGTCGGTTAACCAACTTAGTGGCACAATACCAGAACAAATCGTCAGTCTCTCCTCTTTAACTAATTATCTAGGCCTTTCATACAACCACCTCTCTGGTCCAATCCCATCAGAGGTTGAAAAATTGACAAATCTTGTGTTACTTGATCTGTCAGTAAATGAACTGTCCGGAGATATCCCCCCGACTATAGGCAAATGTGTCGAGCTAGTACAGCTCCAACTTAATGGGAACTTCCTTCAAGGTGCCATTCCACAGTCTTTGAGTGGATTGCAAGGAATACAAGAACTAAACATTGCTGCCAACAACTTATCTGGCCCTGTTCCGGAGTTCTTTGGAGACTGGCCAAACCTAGAGTACCTGAACCTATCCTATAACAATTTTGAGGGTCATGTTCCAGTAAAAGGTGTCTTCACTAATGCAAGTGCATTCTTCATAGCTGGTAATAAGGTCTGTGGAGGTATTCCAAGTTTACAGCTTCCCCAATGCTCTGCCAAAGAATCTAGTGTGGATAAGAAGAGACCAAGGAGAGCAGTGCTTATAGGCATTGTTGCTGGTGCTATGTCTCTGCTTATAATTCTTCTCATTTGCGGTCTTCTCTTACTCATCATGAGGCGGAGGCAAGGGGTCCCTAATCTCCCTTCATCAGAGGATCAACATTGGCAAGTCTCATTTGAGGAGATACAAAAAGCAACAGATCAATTCTCCCAAACTAATCTCATAGGAATGGGAAGTTTTGGCTCAGTTTATAGAGGAATTTTGAGCCCAGGTGCACAGCAAGTAGCAATCAAGGTCATTGATCTTCAGCAGCATGGAGCTGAGCATAGTTTTTTGGCTGAATGCCGAGCGCTGAGAAGCATTCGCCATCGGAATCTTGTTAAGGTCATCACTGCTTGCTCGAGTGTTGACCACCAGGGAAACGATTTCAAAGCATTGGTCTACGAGTTCATGCCGAATGGGGACCTTGACAAGTGGCTGCACTATAGTCATGCAGCACAAGATGTGGCACCCGAGGGGAGGTTGACCATGTCTCAAAGGATAAACATTGCGCTTGATGTCGCTGCAGCTCTCGACTACCTGCACCACCATGGTCAGGTGCCCATTGTCCACTGTGATCTGAAACCAAGCAATGTTCTCCTTGACAGTGACATGGTTGCACATGTGGCGGACTTTGGGCTGGCACGATTCGTTCGTAAGGTGGTGAGCATCTCAACAGAAGAAAGCAGTGCTTCGATCGGACTCAAGGGCACCATTGGATACATCCCTCCTGGTATCTTACAATTAACTACTTAACTTGTGGTTTACCTAACCAAATTAAAGGCTCTTACACTGTCTAGTGATTTGCTTATAACCTGCAGAGTACGGAATGGATGGCAGTGTTTCCATCCAAGGCGATGTATACAGCTACGGGGTTCTTCTGCTCGAGATGTTCACCGGAAAGCGACCTACAGATAGTTCATTCCAGGGAGGCCAAACTCTCCAAAGCTATGTTGCAGCCTGCTATCCTGACAGGGTAATGGAGATAGTTGACCCATCTCTGTTGCCTCTGGACAACGGATGTTTGAGTAGAGGGGACATTTCTTGTGATGAGGTCAACGCTGAGAAACTGCAAGAGTGCTTGGCGTCGACTTTTCGAGTCGGTTTGCAGTGCTCCCAGGAATCCACCAGAGCAAGGATGGATATCAGGAGTGCCATCAGAGACCTTCAGGCGATCAATGATGTCTTGCTGAAAGACTGAGATTTACTGGAGTCTCCCAGCAACAGAAACACAGGTATATACAGCACAACGTGTCGAAAATTAGTTGTTATGAATCAGTTTTGTTTTTATGTGCACGCGTGTGTGTATATGTTATTAGTTTGGTAGAAGTTGCCATCAGAGACTAACTGTTGTGAGCCACCGTATATGATGAGTGGCTGTGCATTGTTTTTTCTAGTATCTATTGCAGATAAAATCTCTCCCATTAAATCATTGCAGTCACAGAATGTCCTTCTGATTGCCACTTGCCAGACACCAAGGTTGTAACATCCTGGTTCCTCAAGAACCCAGAATGCTAACTCTCCTAAATACTCTAAATTTCGGCAGCATCTCCTTTGTTTACAAGGACATCCACGACAGGCAGTTTATATCAAAAGAATAAATAACAATTCTATCAACCAACATCCAACTTAAAACCTACCATAACTGCAACGCTCACTTATACACATGACGACTGTTTAAATAAAACTCATAAGAAACCAATATCAACTAGTTTTAGTGTGGAAGGTAGTGAGTGCTCAGATAGATGTGCTACATTCCCATGTCCCATGCATGATTTGACATCACCAGTACCTAAAATCCAAATAAAGCAAGAGTGAGTATCGGAGAATACTCAGCAAAGTATATGTATAAACAACTAGAACAATAAAGTAACAATAAGAAATCCATCCATTCTCAAATCATACCAACACTCCACACTTTCCTCTGTTCATGCAAATCAAATCATACCAACACTCCACACCCTCCTCTATTCATACAATGCAATACAATGCACATGCACATGTCTCCTTCAGAGCACTCCGGACTAGTCACTTTCGACTTTCTCACCGACCGAAACGGACTAGTCAAAAGTGACTTTCTCACCGACCTGGCTCATATGCAGTATCCAGAGCACTCCGGATTAGTCGTATAACTTTCTCACCGACCTCACCGGACTAGGCAGAAAAAGTCCGCCAACGTTGTTATTGGCAATACTGAGGCAGGAACATCCAGGTATGTAACAGTCCTACTGTTCTTTCAGTATGTCGTTCACCTGATTGGTGGATTGACACAGGGGCCAATATACATGTTTGTGCTGATAGATCCCTATTTTCTTCTTACCAGGTCGCAGGGGCTGCCTCCGTGTTGATGGAGAATGGATCGCAGGCGTTTATACGTGAAGTCGGCACAATTGACTTTTAGTTTACTTTAGGCAAGGTCGTGCGACTGAAAGACGTGCAACATGTACCTGTAATTAATAAAAACCTTGTCAGCGGATCTTTATTGTGTAGAGATGGTTATAAGTTAGCGTTTGAGTCCAATAAATATGTTATTTCTAAATTTGGATCTTTTATTGGAAAAGGCTATGAGTGCGGAGGCTTGTTCCACTTGTCTTTGTTAGACATGAATAATGTGGTAATCATGTTTGTAATCATGAATCTAATGTTTGGCATTCACGACTTTGTCATATTCATCTTGATTGCATGATGCGGTTAGCCAATGTGAATTTAATCCCAAAATTTACCCAAGTCAAAGGTTCTAAGTGTCAAATATGTGTGCAATCAAAACAACCTCGCAAGCTTCACAAGGCAGCAGAGGTGAGAACTTGGCACCGTTAGAACTAGTTCGTACCGATTTGTGCGAGATGAACGGGGAGTTGACAAAGGGTGGTAAGAGGTATTTCATGATTTTGATAGATGATTCTACTAGATTTTGCTATGTGTATTTATTAAAGTCAAAAGATGAGGCTTTTCACTATTTTAATATCTATAAAGTTGAAGCTGAGAACCAACTTAATAGGAAAATCAAACGGGTTAGGTCAGATCGTGGTGAAGAATACTTTTCTAGTGAGTTTAATTCATTCTGCAAGGAACACGGAATAATCCATGAGAGGACGCTTCCCTATTCGTCTCAGTCAAACGGGGTTGCCGAAAGAAAGAACCGCACTCTAACTGAGATGATTAACGCCATGTTAAAAACAACGGGACTTTCCAAGGAATGGTGGGGTGAGGCTATATTGACTACATGCCATGTCCTAAACAGGGTTCCTAAAACGAATAAAGAAATCACTCCATTCAAGGAATGGGAAAGGAAAAGATTAAATATCTTTCACTTACGTACTTAGGGCTGTTTGGCTATGGTCAATGTGCCAGTTCCAAAGAAGCGTAAGCTTGGACCAAAAACCGTTGATTGTGTCTTTATTGGTTATGCTATTCACAGCGTTGGATATAGGTTCTTAATAGTGAATTCTGGAGTACCCGATATGTATGAAGGTGTAATTTTAGAGTCCAATGATGCCACATTCTTTAAGGGCATATTTTCAATGAAAGAGACACCTAGCTTATCTAGCCAAGAAACTATCTTCTCTTCCAAGCCTACCACTCCTATAATACAAACTGAACCAACACTTGAAGAGAATCCAATAGACAAAGACAATGAAGTAACTCGTAAGAGTAAGAGACAAAGGACTTCAAAGTCTTTTGGTGATGACTTCATTGTATATCTAGCGGATGATACTCCAAGAACCATTGAAGAGGCTTTTTCATCTCAGGACGCTGACTATTGGAAGGAAGCAGTCCAGACAGATGGATTCCATCTTGGGCAATGGAACTTGGAAGTTGTTAAACGTCCTTATGGGTGTAACCTGTAGGATGCAATTGGGTGTTCAAGAAGAAGCTAAGGCCTGATGGTACGATTGAAAAGTACAAGGCAAGGCTTGTGGTCAAGGGTTATACCCAGAAAGAAGGCGAGGACTTCTTTGATACTTACTCACCTGTTGCCAGATTGACCACTATTAGAGTACTACTATCCTTGGCTGCCTCTGACGATCTGCTCGTCCATCATATGGACGTAAAGACGGCTTTCCATAATGGAGAGTTGGAAGAGAAAATCTATATGGATCAGCCAGATGGATTTGTAGTAAAGGGTCATGAAGGTAAAGTGTGTAGCTTGTTGAAATCTTTGTATGGTTTTAAACAAGCACCTAAGCAGTGGCACGAGAAGTTCGACGGAACTTTGACATCTGCCGGCTTTGTTGTGAATGAAGCTGACAAATGTGTGTATTACCGCTATGGTGGGGGTGAAGGAGTGATTCTGTGTCTGTATGTTGATGACATACTGATCTTTGAGACGAACCTTAATGTGATTAAAGAAGTTAAGGACTTTTTGTTCGAAAATTTTGAAATGAAAGATTTGGGAGTAGCGGATGTCATCTTAAACATTAAATTGTTAAGAGAAGATGACGGTGGAATCACACTTGAGCAGTCCCATTATGTGGAAAAGGTTTTGAGTCGCTTTGATTTAACCGATTGCAAACCTGCTCCAACACCGTATGATCCAAATGTGCTATTACAGAAGAACCAAAGAATAGCAAAGGATCAATTGAGATATTCCCAAATCATTGGCTCACTGATGTATTTAGCTAGTGCTACGAGGCCTGATATCTCGTTTTCTATTATCAAACTTAGCCGGTTTGTTTCAAACCCGTGAGATGATCCTTGGCGTGCTGAGAGAGTAATGCGCTATCTAAAGGGAACATCAAGCTATGGTATTCACTACATTGGGTACCCAAGGGTACTGGAGGGTTATAGTGATTTAAACTGGATATCTGATGCTGATGAAATAAAAGCCACAAGTGGATATGTGTTCACTTTGGGTGGTGGAGCTATTTCCTGGAAGTCTTGTAAGCAGACCATCTTAACGAGGTCAACTATGGAAGCAGAACTCACAGCATTAGATACCGCCACTGTTGAAGCCGATTGGCTGCATGAACTTGTGATAGACTTACCGGTGGTTGAGAAACCGGTGCCTGCTATTCTCTTGAACTGTGACAATCAAACGGTGATTGCCAAGGTCAACAGTTCAAAGGATAACATGAAGTCATCAAGGCACGTTAAGAGGCGGTTGAAGTCTGTCAAGAAAATGAGAAACTCCGGAGTAATAGCGTTGGACTATGTCCAGACGGCTAAAAACCTAGCAGATCCTTTTACAAAAGGGACTATCATGGAATGTGATAGATGAAGCATCGAGGGAGATGGGCTTGAGACCCACATGAGTCATGTCTTAGTGGTAACTCATCCTATTTGATCGGAGATCCCGTGAATTAGGATATTGAAATAAGCTAGTGACTGGCTAGGAGGAGAGTACTTTTGTACATAGCCCACTCCGTTGGAGATGAAATACTCTCCTATTCTGTATGGCAGGTTGGTTATTGTTGACGTCAAATAAACACCAATTTTATAAGTCAACTTATTCCAAAATTTTGGCATTTCGGAGAGAAAATCAAGGTTTATACTAACATTTTATTTATTCTAATAAAGTCCATAAGTTTTGGTGTAGTCTCATGTTTTGCAGGCATGCACAAGAAAAGACGATTTATCGGCCGTATGCAAATCGGACGAAAGATGGAGTTTGAATTAAACATATTTTGAAAAGTCATCGAATGACAAAATGGACTGCACCATGATGAAGAGCTCGTCGAGACGATCAAAACGTTTATATTATTTGCTATATTTGAAGCTCGGATAAGGAAGAAAGGAGTTCTAGAAGATGACGACCCAGACCGGACCAGACCAGGCAGGCCGGCCGACCCAAGCCAGGTCGGCCGGCCCCTTCTTTTGGTTAATTTGCCTCGGTTTTTCTCCCACACGCCAAGAAACACACCTAGAGGCTATCCCAACCATCAATGCAAGTCGGTTTGATCCAGAAATAGGGAGTGCATCACAAGTCATGCACATGATTCTAAAGGAATCCAATGCTACCGGTCTCCAACTGCCAAACCGAGTTGGAGAGATGATCTACATCATTGATGAAGCATCCTAGGAAAAATTGGCGGCCAGATGATGAAAAGGGTGGGCCGGCCGACCCACCCTAGGCCGGCCGACCAACCTCAGATGCCGATTGGATCCTTATTCGGAGGGTGGCAAGATGACAAGTGTCCCATGCCGTGGCACTCTCCCATTGGCTCGGGAACACTATAAAAGGACCCCCTCACCTCACTTTCACACACACCACCACACTTCACTTAGAGTTGCTCTTTAGTTAGAGTAGATTAGTTGGAAGTTAGAGTCGAGTCGAGCTGAAGCCTCGGAGTTCTGGAAGTGTCTTCGGGAATTCGGGTAATAGCTCTTGTACCCTTTTCTAATTATTTATTTAATTAGTGGGATCACTTCATTCATTTTATATTGTGTTGAGCTTTATTTGAGATTGAGCATATCTGCTAAATGAGTTGTGTGGATTAACCTTACCAGTAGCTTGTATTCGTCTGAAATCAATTTAGATTCTCACTCATATACTGAAAGAGCTCAAGTATTGAACCTAGATCATCTTCCTAGGATCCGAGGAAAGTTGATTAGAAATAGTAGCAGACGTGGTGTCTGAGACTAGGACTAACTCGGTTTACACCCTGGCCCACGTATATGTGGTAGGTGGTGACAGCCCTATCCATCCATAGATATTAATTATCTCGTGCGTAACCCACAGCGTACGGCTTTGGATCAGTAGAGCCCTATCGGAATGATCATAACCATTCGGGATTCCAATTCAGGATAGCGGGTGGTAGTGAATGTCCAAGCTCCGACGACGAATATTAAGTGAACCACTTATCGTTATCGTCCAAGCTCTCTCAATAAACTGAATCACACAACATTTACGAACTTATTAAACTCGTCTCGTTGTCCTCCCAACTGTCTGCCTAATTATTGTAGCACTCTATTTAGTGTGTGTGTGTGTGTGTGTGTGTGTCACCGGTCTATTTATCGTATCATATTTACCCATTAGCTAGCTGGTTGGTATCTCAATAATATAGATATTAGAATTATCTTTCTCTCTCGTTCCCTATGGATTCGATGCCTTGGAATACTCCTAGGTGAAAACTACAAGCGATATCCGTCCGCTTACGGATTAATTTCTAAGAGCGTTAGAATCGCCAACAGTTATACCTTAATGTATTCCGAGTGGCTTTTTGATAAGCAGAGAAGTTGTCCTACAGAGCATCTTATAAGGAATACACCTATATGAGTTCGACTGCTAGTCACAGTCTATGAGATTGGGTGATCTCTAGAAACTCATGAAAGGTCATGGAGTTTGACTTATATGCTCCAAACCGAGGGGATGCATTTAGCAGCCTAGTATCAGTAAAAAGACTTTGGTGAAACTTATTCGCACAAAACTGACAATTCAAGACTTAGTCCATTGTTCAGTTGTGGATGAATGTAACCTCTGTTCTAGGTGGAAGTTCAACTTAACAGTCTCCATCGAAACACTGGTATATCAAACTATAGTGGAACTGAGAGTATTTCACATTCGCCTTTAAAATTTGGTGGGGATTGTTAGATTAAAGGGTTAATAGGATATATGCCACTGCTCAACTTGCTTATTCGGAATTTGCCATCGTTCCGTTGGAAATGCGATATATGCCATTATGAAACTGCGTCTCTCCAATATATGCCACTCCGTGCGACACGTGTCCACTTTTTTATACATCTGACATTGTATTTGCGTATTTGACCATTTTACCCTCATCTTCTACCTCTCCTCTTCTTCCTCCCTTTCACTCTCTCTCACTCCTGCCCGGTTCCTCTACGACGTTCTTCCGGCGACGTGCAGCGGCGCGGAGGTTGTTCTCCCGGCGACGTGCGCTGGCGACGCGAAGCTCGTCCTCCCGGCGGCGTGCGGTGCCAGCGCGGAGCTCGTGACGGCGACGGCCGCGCGAATCTCGTGACGGCCGGGGCAGCGTGTGGAGCTTGCTACGACGGCGGCGGCAACGCGGACCTCGCGTGCACGAGGAAGAAGGCCGCGGCGGCCGCGCGTCGGGCTACAGCAACGGCATGGAGCTCGCGACGGCAGCGGCGAGGAGCATCGACGGGGCCACGGCGGCGACGGAGGAGGAGCACCGGCGGGGCCGCGGCGGCGGCTGTCCTCAGCGGGGAGAGAGAAGTTGGGGAGAGAGAGGAGGAAGAAGAGCCCCGCGCGGCGGCTGTCCTCACCGGGGAGAGAAGTTGGGGAGAGAGAGGAGGAAGAAGAGCTGGAGGTTGAAGATGAGGGTAAAATGGTCCAAATCCGAAAATACAAGTAAAAATGGGACACGTGTCGCACGGAGTGGCATATATCGGAGAGATGTAGTTTCATAATGGCATATATCGCATTTCCAAAGGAACGATGGCAAATTCCGAATAAGCAAGTTGAGCAGTGGCATATATCCTATTAACCCTAGATTAAATGTGGGCTAGCCCATTTAATTTAATTAATTGAAATTCCGAAGGCCCATGTAAAATACTAGGAGTACTAAAAAGAGTTTAGTACCGTACGGGAAATTGAGAGAGGAATACCTCAACTTAAATAGTTGGGTCGTGTATCTCTCAATTAGCAAGTTGAGAAAAGGAAAGGGGCGAGCCACGAGTGCGCGCCGAGCCGAGCTCGAGCAGGCGCGGGCGCGGTACGCGGATACGGAAGGTTTTACCGTTTTGATTTGGAATTAAATTTGACTGCCTTATTTCCAGTAACGGATGAACGTTTCCATAACACGTCTTGATGGCATGTCCTAGTGGCGTCCGTTACGAAACCGACGCGGTTGATGGCTAGTAACGTACGACCGTTGCCTCGCTGCCCGTTGCTCTCTCGCGCGGCGGCTATATAAGGAAGCGTTGCGTTTTGCTTTCTCGACTCTCTCTCACGCACCCGCACCTTCCATACTCCAGTAATTCCATCTGTAGCGCTGCATTCTTGCCTTCCCCACCTCTGTTTCCTTGCGCGCACAAGGAGCCGAGGGAGCAGGCCTCCGGAACCTCGCCCTTCTCGTGGTCCTGCTCGGGACAGAAGGCCGATAAGGTTTTTGGGGAGCGTTCTCACGCGACTGCTCGAGTTCTTCGACCGACCTTGAGAAGCGGCGCCGGAACTTCTGATCCGGGTCGGAACTTCCGACAGGAGGATATCTGGACCGGTGCCTTTTGTCTATCGGAACTTCCAGCAATCATCAGAACTTTCGGGAAGGGTGTCCCTGGATCGTTGAGAGGAGGCGCCTGTACATCTACACGGCATCGACGTTCAACTGCATCGACCTCTACACTACATAACAACTTGTGATCGTCTACATCAACCGTCATGGCGGCTGAGAATGTGCAAGTCATTCCTCCGCCTGCGCCGGCGCCGGCGCAGGTAGTGGTTGTGGCTCTGGCTCAAGGGTATATTCGTTTATACCGTGCTATTGTCTTATTGTTTTTCTGTTCATTAGCCCTTGCGTATGAGATAGATATTTTTATATCTAGTACCTTTGGTCTTGAACTGGAAACTTGCAATTGTTTAATTATGATTTACATAATTTTGTGGATTAAAATATTGACAAAATTCCTAATATTTCCAACAGAACCGTTGCAAAATTTTATTACTGATACATCAATAATGTTCTTTTTGATATGTTATCTATTCAAATTTAATTGTATGAACAATGAGACTATGATGTGTAACTATAAACTGCATAATGTATTAGTAACAATTAGTCAATTATGGACTTAAGAATTCAAGAGATATACCTCCCTCGACCCTCGGCCTGCCTCGGTGAGGGACTGCGGGGGCTGCTTCGGTGCAGTGGTGGTGCCTCTGCCTGGACCGCCTCGGAGTCACTTGCTCAGTGCACCCTGCAATGAATTACTATCAATTCACAGTAAGAAGGATTTTGCAAGATAGTATAAATTAATTCATTAGTCATTGTGTGTTCATGTGTGTGTGGATATATTATGCGACATATCCGATTTTAGCATGAAATTTTTTTGCCAAAAATCATATTGTAAATACCTTGGACCATCTCTAGGTAGTAGTGCTTGTCGTGGCGCGACAGGCACCCCCTCTCCTCGGCTTGGCGCGACGCTGGTTACCTTCCGGCCATGGTGCTTCCGCCGGACCCCTGCTCTAGGCGAGGTTCCGTTTCGTCGTTTGGTCCTCCCTTCTTTTTGTGGTGCTCGATGGCGGTGACAGTGTCTTCCTTGTTCGATCTCAGTGCTTCGCGCCCCCTTCGCCTGGCATGGTCCTGCTCGTCGTAGTCTCAGTGCTTGGCGCCCCCTTCGCCTGGCATGGTCCTGCTCGTCGTAGTCCTACCCTCCCCTTCCCTGTGAGGTGTATGATGGTGGTGTGCAGCGTCTTCCTCGTTCGGCTTAGGGGACCAGCTCGCCTGTGGCCTGAGGTGCTCCGGCGTCTATGTTCTTCAACTTGTTCTTCATGTGGACTCATACGTGGCTTCCCCGCGGTGCAGTATCTGGGTTGAGAGTTTCGGGCGAAGGCCCAGTCCAGCTGTTGTTGGGCCGACAGTGGCGGCACTTCAAGTGTTGTTCCCTTCTGGAGGCACCACCTTGTTGATCAACCTGTTGGGCGAAGGCCCTGTGCGGTCCCCGACGACAGCGGTTCTCTTTGTCGTCACCTTGTTATAGGCGTCGTGCTCCGTTCTAGTGTTGCGGGTGGTCGCTAGCTCGTCCGTCTTCGTTTCCTTTAGCCGCTTGCTTGGTGGTGTCCTGTGTGGCCGGTTGTAGTATATAATGCACAAGAGCTTATATGGTATTTAAGGATGTTCCTCTCTAATTTTGCCTAGGAGCTTGTGAAGAGTCATTTCTTCACCAAGATCGGTCGACTCTAACATTTTTTTATTTTGCCCCATGCCACACATCAGCAAAACATGTCTATGTCATTGCTAAGAGACCCCTATTAAATGGTGTTGTACAAGATCTAATACAGCCGTTCCAACATAACCCTCAAAATATAAACATATTCAATACAAACTCTAAACAAATTTCGTCTTTACTGGTATGACCTTAATTTATTACCTAGATTGAAGTTATCTTGTGTAAACCCCTTTGTACTTGGACTTAATTGTTTGCTTTGTTGTTGAAAGAGAACCGCCTAATGATCCTAATTAACATGGCCTTGAACCCACCACCTTTACAAACAAACACAAATATATCTTTGAAACCAGAATGAGATACTTCACCTACAACTTTACTCCCTTGTCATAGTCTCGCTGTCCTTCATGATCCTTATGGTCTTCTTGTCTTAATCAGCTTGGAATGCCCTTCGTTCTAAAAAAAACTTGGAATCCCCTTTATCACAAATTTAATTTGTTCTTGGCCCTAGACCACTGTCTCTAGCCTGGTCCCATCCTCGCGTCCTTGCCCTAGCCTCTCTGTGAGGTGCTCGGTCGCGCTGGTTGGCGTCTTCCAGGTTAGTGGCGGGGTTCGGCTTGCGCCGTCGGGTGGCGTGGCGTCTGGTCTCCTTCACTTCCCGTGCGCGGGCCACCAAGCGCGGTGACCCCTCTTCGGCAGCGTTGGCTGGCGACCTCTCCCCGGCAGCGTCCACGTTTTTCGCCCCCTGACTCGGTCCTGTCCTCGATGTCTTGACCCTCCCTTCTCCGAGGTGTCGGATGGCGTGGGCGGCGTCTTCCACGTCAGTTGGCAGTGCTCGTCAACGTTCACGGGTCTGCGTCTTCGGTTGGCGGCTCGTTCTTCTACTGCTGTCAACCTCGGAAGCCTTGGTTCGCTAGCAGGGCGGGTCCTTGGGTGAAAGCTCTGCCTCTTTAGGCGGGTGATGGCGTCGCCTTGGTGTCATTACCTCGTTGGAGGCATCACCAGCCGGGCCTCCCCTGCCTTGGGTGAAAACCCTGTCCGTTTAGCGACGGCGGCGGGTCCTCCCCGTCGTTACCTTGTTGGAGGCATCGTGGTTACCGTTTTAGCCTTTCAGGTTTTCGCGAGGTTTGTTGCTCTAGGAGTCGTTGGTCGTCGTGTGAGTGTTGGTTGTGTGACCGGCGGTGGCCGGTGTTTTTCCTTCTCTCTCTTTTCCTTCTCAGTGTGTGTCGCCGCTAGGTTATTGACCTAGCGGGTGGGTGTCCAGCCTTCGGGCTGGGTTGGTTGTAACTTTGGTGCGTCACACCTTTCTTCTTCTTGAAATCGAATGGATGGCAGCTCTCCTGCCCCTCCTTCAAAGGTATTTTGATGTCGATGTCACCTACTACAATAGCAGAATCGCCTATGTCATCACCCAAGTAGGATAAACAAAGTTGTCACACTTGTACAAAGAGAACTACTCCTTATTGTGTGTCAAATGAAAAGAGGTATATGAATCCAATATTCGCAATCCAATTAATTGCAGATTTAATATTGTGAGAACTTTGCCTTCACTTTTTGAGTCATTAGGGCATGTACAATAGAGAGTCCAAGTATGCCTCTTGGCACATTCATCTAAGCAAAGAGATAAATCATGTACAAAGGACATGCACAAGAGCCTACATACTATTTAATGTTGCTCCTCTCTAATTCTGCCTAGGAGCTTGTGAAGGTCTCTTCACCAAGAGTCGACTCTAGCAATTTTTACATTTTACCCCCTGCCACATCAACGAAACTACTAAATAGTGTTGCTAAGAGACGCCCTATTAAATGCCTTTGTACATGCCCTTAGTCCCTATCGCATCAGCACTTATTCCATCTTTCTTCCATTATGGACAATCTTCGCACTTATACTAGCTACTGTACCATCTTTTTCCTTGCTCGTTGCTCTTATTCCCTATTATCACTTGTCTGCTATGCTCATCCTAGGATTATCAAGATGAGCAAAAGTGCAAAACATTAACAAAGATATACCACAAGACCGATAATTATTTTGTAGCTGGACATTTCAGAACTAATAAAGAGTACAATCATAAACATATAAACTGTGTAGCAGAATCGTGAAAGATAAGCTGTAATTAATTGTGTCTTGCTTTTAACATCAATGAAAAGTGAGCTAGAGTGATGGCGTCGCCATGGAAGAGGAAGCCACGTAGGGAGGGGCGGTGGTAGTGTAGGACCCGCAGGCGGCAACGGCTATGGGAGCAGGGTGGCGAAGAGGGTGGGGGAGGAGATGAAGCGGCAGGGAGAGAGGATTGTGGTGGCGGCAGGGCAGAGGAGCAACGCGTCGTCGTTGGTAGGGGAGAGGACGGCGACGGCAAGGAGAGGATGTAACACCCCGGTTCCTCAAGAACCCAGAATGCTACTAACTCTCCTAAATACTCTAAATTTCGGTAGCATCTCCTTTGTTTACAAGGACATCCACGACAGGCAGTTTATATCAAGAGAATAAATAACAATTCTATCAACCAACATCCAACTTAAAACCTACCAAAACTGCGACGCTCATTTATACACATGACGACTGTTTAAATAAAACTCATAAGAAACCAATATCAACTAGTTTTAGTGTGGAAGGTAGTGAGTGCTCAGATAGATGTGCTACATTCCCATGTCCCATGCATGATTTGACATCACCAGTACCTAAAATCCAAATAAAGCAAGAGTGAGTATCGGAGAATACTCAGCAAAGTATATGTATAAACAACTAGAACAATAAAGTAACAATGAGAAATCCATCCATTCTCAAATCATACCAACACTCCACACTTTCCTCTGTTCATGCAAATCAAATCATACCAACACTCCACACCTTCCTCTGTTCATGCAATGCAATGCAATGCACATGCACATGTCTCCTCCAGAGCACTCCGGACTAGTCACTTTCGACTTTCTCACCGACCGAAACGGACTAGTCAAAAGTGGCTTTCTCACCGACCTGGCTCATATGCAGTATGATGCAATAATGCTCTTATGACATGCAACCGACACCATAACTCTATCATATATAGCACAAACAACATAATCCAACCACATGTCATGATCAGGCACAAAGCATTAAATCAACAAGCCACATTCAACCAACCGGCTATATGTTTAACATATACTTGCCTTTCAACCAAGCATGATGCGTAGTCGACGTCGATCCCAAACCTCCACCTATATACAGAGCATAATAATAAATCTTAAAAGAACGCTATTTATAA